>APFE030152767.1:112249-166172 GCA_000404065.3 Pinus taeda
TAACTCGATAGCTATGAAATCGATCAATTTCAGAGTATCTCATCAAGTGGAAGAACTTACCCGTTAAATATTCCACATGGGAGGATAAGAATTTTATACAGAAGCATCCAGAACTACTCAAGTGTTAAGGACAACACTTTTTTGAAAGAGAGGGGCATGTTAGGTCCCTATAATACTAGTTATTCCCCCATTACTATTGTCATTGTATCCCTTATTGTTATTGTTGTGCCCCTAGTGTCCCCATATTGTTATTATTGTGCCCCATAGAAGCCCACTATTGTTATTTTTGTGCCCTTATATTATTATTGTTAGGTCGGATTTGGTTATATTGTGACCCCTTAGACTCCTATATATAGAAAGGAGGTTTTTTCATTTGTATCATCCAAGAATTGTTCATTTGTGTAATGTAAAGGAGGTTTCTGCCTCGAAGAGGCTGAATTCTAAGGTGTTGATCTTTCTTTTATATCTTTTTGTGAGCTGGTTTCATAACAAATTACCACTATTGTTTCCTCCATCCACATCAATTTTGTTTGCCAAAAAAATAGATCGCAAAGTGTTTGGTTGTGTTGGGTTGGCCTAAAGAAAGATACACCAATTCAAGCAATCACTCCAATTCAAGTAGTCATTGAATTAACACCAAGACAATTATTTGATAATATCCATCCAAAGGAAACACGTTTATTGTTTTTCTTGGAATTGACAATCCAACAATCAAACAACAGAAAATACAAAATCCCCAATTGACAACAAGACCTTTAGAGAACTTTACAAGCTATCACTTTCAAACAACAAAATGTGCCTTAAAAATCTAATGAAAATTACAAGGAAAACATCATAGATAAAAACCTTTTGATATTTTCTGATATTCATTAGACGCACTCAAATTTTGAATGAATGATGATGTTTCACTAATATCTTGTTGATGTGGAATAATGAAACCTCATGTAGAAAATGTAACAAAACAAGAGACAAACCCATAAATAATAGGAAATGGAATAGATAGCCTACTTTTATACCTTATTCAAGTGCCTTATATAATATTTATAAAAATATTCATGTGGACTAAGTCAAACTTAACCAAAAAAAATATGCACAAAACTCAATTGAGGTACATTTATATGTTTATGCTATATATCTAATCAGCCTAGGAACCAATGATATTGGTGTCATGAAGAGAAGTTGTTATGGAGAAGTGTGCCTGTTGAGATGATCATCTTCAATACATAAGATCCTCCTAGTTTAACTCGAAAGCATCACTATTCTTTCCTCCTAGTTTTGGAACAACAATATTCATAAAGAGGACAAAGGAGGAAACCATTATACTATGGTGTACCCTAAATACCTGTGCACAAGCTTGTGCATCCATAACAATTGAGTGGGGTCAAGCAAAAGGACCATTCTATAAGAAAATGTGGGCAATCATAATAGTGCAAGGGAGATAAACTTTGGCTAGCTTGGCATATTCACTGTAGAATAGCTAGGCATGTGGCGAAGAGACAGTGGAACAGTGCAATGGATGGAAAATTCTTGAAGTTGATTCTAGAGATATGGTGTAGAGTGTTGTATAATGAAACCACTTGTGAAATTGTTTTGGTGTTGGCTGAATTAAATTGAAAAAATGCAATCCCTTTGAAACATCTAGCAAAGTCTGCAGCTATTGTATGATTTGACATTATTTTTTCTAGCCTCCCCAATGTACTTAGAGGTGTACTAAAACCAACAGAAATGAAATAAGTCTGGCTAGATAATTGATGTTGAGGTTTGTTGGGAGGTATTTTTTTAATTTTTAGTGATGTGTTGAACACATGGATGCCACCGCTAGAACAGGTGGAATAATAAGGGTCAAATGAAGTTAAGAGAGAGGAGATCCAAGAAGTGATGTAAGGTGATTATTGGAGAGTCCATCAGAGGAAAAGGCCAACTGCAGAAGCTGGTGAGGGGGTGCATATATGGAGGTGGTAATGGAGGTGCAGGGCAGAGGGGAAATGTGAGACAACAAGACCCTAGTGTGGTGTGTGTTGGAGAGGACTGTGTACTATTTTTAGATTTAATAGAGAGGATAATTCTCTAAGCTTGCTAAAAGGCAGCATCATTCCTAAATATAAGAGGAATCAACAAAAGGGCATGTGACTTTAGTATTGCACCCAACACCATACAAGGCTTGGAGGTCACGCTGTTAGGGAATCTCCAATAATAAGTCGAAACAATCTGAAGGCACATAAAAAAAGCACCAAATTAGGGAAAAGTAACAACCTATCACTCATGAACCAACATGAAGGCATTCTTTCTAGATCCAATCCAGATGATAAGAGAATTGTTGTGGGGTAGTGGGTAGCTGTAGGAATTTGACGAACTCATGGGAAGATGAGGTTATTTTGGCTTCTATTATCGAGAAGGAGGGTAGCCAATTTATCTATGACCTAACAATTATGCAAAAAGAGGAGGTCATCAATGGGCTAAGATGGGTCCCTAGCCATGAGAAGTTTTGAGGGGTCTATAGAAGTCGTGTTGACTAGAAAAATTTCCTCTGGCATAGTATGTTGTGGAGGAGAGTAAAGAAATTCTATAGTAGGAATGGGCTACTTATTAGTAAATATTATTTTAGCAATGTATTGGTGTTGGAGAGCTCTACACTCAGTAGTAGAATGGGTGTGTGTCATATAATAGGAAGACAAACAACTAGGAGGAGAGGGACAGGAAAATGCACTAAGTGGTAGAGATGAGGATGGAGAGGGTGGAGTTGATGCAGGATTTAGATGAGAGCTATGAGATTGTAGGGAACGATAACATATATCAATTTTTATTTCAAGAGCTAGGGCACAAAGAAATGGTTGTTCAATAATGGTATTCTGAAACAAAGCCATCCCATTTCTAAAAAAAAAAATAATGTAGAATAAAATTTGATGATATGTACCTCTTAAAGATCATGAATTTTAGGCTAAATCTAGAACCAAGTGAAGACTTCAATAAATTTTTGAACGATCTAAGCATGATCCTGCTGGAGGTGTAGTCAATGTCCCAAAATATTCTATAGGTATTCCATGGGCTAAAAACACCTACGCAGGGACCAAAAAAATGCATCTTAGGTGAAAATATAGAAAAAAGTGGAGCTCTTGCCTCTGATGTGTCGAATTTAATGAAGTATTTATAGATTCAACATAGAATTTCCACTAGGCCAATTCTACACCATCTGATTGATACTCAACGATTTGCAGCCTATGCTCTTCAGACATATGTATACAATTCTTGAAATAAGCATACAAGCTACGAATCCAAGCATCTAATACATCAACTTGCATCTAGCCACGATATTTGGGTAGATTAGTGGGGTTCTTGAGGTACAACGTTGAAGTAGATGCCATAGGTTGTCTTCATAGGTATTTAATGAGTGAAAGTGCCATATCTTCAAATTGAGTTGTACTAAATAGAATATATATTTTTGGACATAGGCTCTTTGCGAGGATGAATTGTATGCACAAAGTGAGAGGGAGGACCTCTAGAATCCCATAAAAAGAAACTATTGTGAAATCCATGTGGGCTTGGGTCAAAGGGACTAAATCACTTGCCAATGAACACTTTTGTGAATACTTTCATTACTATTTTTGCTTAAATTGGTTTTGAGCATTCATACCCATGTAACAATACAATTATTGAAAAAATAAAAATAAAACAATTATACTTACAATGCACATCTACTCATCGTGACCCCAGGGAATAGTAATTTTTTCAAGGCCATGACCTTCTGAATAAATTCCATATTTGTTGTTGTATTCAGGGTTGTTGTAGTGAGGATTCTACTTAAAATACTGCAATTCCAAAAAAGCCTCATTAAACCATAATTTTAAGAGAATTGGGTTGCATAGAAGTACAAAACATGTTCAAGAAGTTGGCTTCAAAAATCATTTAACCCATGCATGAAAAACAGGCTATTTGAAGGAAGCTAAAGGCCACCACCAGAAAAGGTAGAAAGATCCAAGCATTGATTATGAGAAGGCATGATAATCCTTTGATGGGGCATGCCAAGGAACCCCAGGTATGTGTGGGGTAGGGGCTACTATCCTTTTAAAATATGATGTTGGAGATGTACAAACAATATAGTTGAGTTCTTTGCATTATGCCTTCATATGAAAATAACAGAGAAACAAGACTCACAAAATGTTCAAAGACCAATTGTTATAGACATGTGTAGTAAAATCTACTTGCAATATCGCATGGGAAGTACAAAGATATCTTTGCATAAATGATCGATATTCAAATAATGTGACGATTCCATTTTATGTTCTTTGACATGTTAGCTTGTGCAACCTTAGACATATTTACTTATTGGCACTGAGTGGCTTCATTCTTGATATCATGATCAGACTCATCATCAACTCTATGCATGCAGTGGATGTCTGTATGACCCCTTTGGTATAAAATGCATGTAATGTTTATTGTACATATTAATATAAACTAAAGAATTTTATTAAATAAATAAATAAATAAAATAACTAATTTATGAATAATATTTATACAAAACATAAGTTCAAAAGCTAGAAATTGAGGTATGAAAATGATTAACAAATAAAACTTACCAAAGAGAACCGTAGTAATCTCCAATTCTCTCTTTGGATACCTTGGGAAAAAGAAATATACATCAAATAGGATTTTTGTATTATCCAAGCAATGACTTTTTTTTTCCTTGTAAAATTAACCAAGCTACCCACAATATTAATATTCAAGTAGATACACACATTCAAATAGGCTATAAATCAACCAGATAAAAGACAATTCTAGGAGACAAGATGTGGAAGTAGGAAATGAATAGGGAAACAATATTAATGACCAGAGAACTAATTAAACTAGAAATGGACTTGTTTTCAAGTAGTTAAAATTGGAAATGATAATAAACTAAGCTAATACTATTGAACTCTAGTGATATTTTTGTAAGACCTTGCTTTTCTAGGTATCAATATCATAATAAAAATATAGCTCAAGTACAACCTGAATGTTTATTGAATTGTCGAGGATGTGGCAATCATTGTTAGAAAGAGATCAAATAGAAATAGATCATACTAGAAAACCTCCAATGTCTAGAGACAAATTATTCAGCAAGTGATTTTATAATTGAGAACATTATTAGCTGTTGGCTTAAGGGGGCTCGACCCGGGTTCAGAGTTGTTCGTGCCAAACAGCAAAACCCAAACTGCTGGCCATTCGGTAACAACCTGCATAGCACCGGTTGGAGTCTCATCCGAAGCAGTATTGGGGGATGCTAGAACTAGGTTTCTGCATCTAGGGACATGTGAAAAGTGGTTCTTAAGCTCTTATAGCTCAGATCCGCCTTCGCACAGATCGGTAGTCTTCTATGGCATGATGCTGCAATTCTAAGAAAATGGGTTCTAGACCTTCACGAAGCTCTACAATCAGTCTTTGCGAACCCTAAATAGATAATTTATTAACTTTTGCACATTAATCAATTACCTTAGATCTATATTCATGAATATCTATCTAATTCATTAGAAATAATAACAAAAATAACCCTTATCTTCGCGAAAATGGACAATTACTTAAATCATGCAAAAATAAGATAGATTCAGCAGTTTCATGAAACAATTATTCATTATTCCATAAAAATCATATTATATAGAAATGGATCATAACATACACAAAATCAACAATAATGCTCAGATTGCAAGGCAATTATTCAAATTTAGTCTTTATTGATCTTCAATGTTGAGATTATAGACTCTTTCACCCTGCACATTCAGCGGTAAGGGTCTGCGCACTCAACTGCGGACTTACCAAGGCCTCCTGTGCACTCAGCTGTAGGAGCCTTCCCCTTTCGCCTAAGTATAGGAAGCAGAGTCTTCGTACCTTAGCACTTGCCCAAAATAGTATCTACCTTGAATCCAAGTTATCAACTACTACCTCTAGACTCACTATGACTCAACTATATATGGCTTTCTTCAATACCATACCATGGTCCGCATACCATGGGTGAGTCTCAAGACTAACCTAATTACTTATCAAACAAGGGGCTAAGACCCCTTTGACTCCTATCTACTTGCACGCTCCGCATCCACATTTCATGGAGACTTTACATCTTTTACAAAAACTTGTACAAAATTTGTGTTAAATAACCCCAAAATTGACCCTAGAGACCTTATACTAATAGGCCCCCAACACAAATATCGTGACTCGCCCTTGAGTCACTCAGCTGGTGCCTCAATCTTGCTATGGAGACCACCTAGCTCGCCTTGCAATACTGCAACTTCAGCAGCTCTCTGCGTCGTGGCCTACTTCACTTCTTCGACTAGCTTCTTTGTTGTCGAGCCTTCCATTACGAGGCACATTGTTCTTTGTGTCTATTGGGGCACCTTTAGCTTTTCCTGGAGTGGCAGAGTAAGTTGGCAAGCTTCCTATAACGATGACTGTAATCTGGCCTTTAGAAGGGCCTCTTTTCGTTGTAATTCTTTTGTCTGTGCTTGCAACTACTTGCCTTCCTGTAACTTTGTGAGGTGTTGCACTGGCACCAAAGTGCGAAAAGTCACTCAAACCTCATCATACTTCTATTGTGTCTCTCAAACATCGGTGTTCAACTTTTGCATTTCCGGTCCTCCTACAGATTTGTCCATAATTCCATTACTTGGTTGAACATCATTACATAGTCTATGACTGCAGTATCCAATGCATTCATATTTTCCTTGATTATTGCTTCGCATTGCTCCCTAACGTCTAGTGGAGTAGTTGGAAGCAACTTTAACTGTAGCTCTACTATCTTCGTTTGGAAATCAAAAGTAACCTTGCCAACTTCATCCTTTGATGCACGTACTACAACAACTAATTTCCTTACTTTTTCTGAAGCTTTAGCATCCTCTGGGATGTTCAATTCGGGCACTATCTTACATGCATGCTCTATCACTGTCTCTAGGCTCTGGCTTCGTGTCTGCATCTCCTCCTTTGCCTTCAGCACTTGAGTCTTCTCTATGAACATTTTTTCATTGTTGACCTTAAACTCACTTATGACTGTAGGGCGCACTGCTCTCAAATCCTCAGCTCATCTGAAACCCCCTGATGCAGTGCATGGAGGGTCTAGAGTGGTAGCATAGCCAAAGTTAGTCCCATGTCCTTCACTATATTGATCACATTGCGATCCTTGTTTGACTCTGTGCGAATGGATCCTTTTGGAAATGGTATGACTCTAAGGACCAGAGTCTATTCTAGCTCTACGACTATTCCACTTCCTTGTGTCAGGCTCGCTTGCAACTCGATCACTTGCCCGACACTTTCCTAAATCCTGCCAGTCTGGATCTGCAGTTCGCGCAGATCCTTTTGGACGCTCCCTAACATCCGCATATATTGCTACTTGAACTGTTGCCACAACTCCGTTGTAGTTTCGCGGACCTTGACACTGATATCATCGAGATTGACTTCTGTAAGAATCATTGGATTAATGCACATCTACTTTTCAGACGTATGCTTCTTTCACTTCCCACTAGTCTACTCCTTTCCACACTTCTTCAAGGCGAAAGAAGTGCTCTGCTCCTCTCCACCACCTCCTTCCTGCCCTAAAAGCTCCTTCTCTCTGTGTGCTACGAAGCTGATTCTTTGACTTCTTCTATTTCTGCACATTCTTTCTTAGCATGATCCTTTGCAACATACTCCTTCTCCCCTCGTTCTTTCTTCTCAGCCGCCTTATTAACATCTTCCTTCTTCTTTTGCTCAGCGAGAGCCCATGCTGCCTTCTGAGCTGCCTCTTTATGCTTCTGCGTAATGGTCCACTATGCAGCATAGCTCTCTGCACCTTTACTTGTACGCAGACCGAACTCTGTGGGTTCACGCCACTCTGATGACCAACTCCCCACGATCTCCTGCACATTTGTCTCAGATACCAAATATAGAGGACCTTATAGCCAAGGACATTAAAGAAACAGAGACTCAAAAGGTAAACATGATGAAGCTCATCATGGAGTAGAGTGCATAGTTGAAGAAAATAAAGACAGAGATGGAAAATATGATTAAATAAAAGGAGAAAGCTGCAAAAATGGTTGTTTTCCCTCTGGAAGCACTCCCTATCATGACCATTCCTACAACCACATATTCTACAGCAAGCACAGGGGAAGTTGTTGATTAGTTGGAAAATGTAGTACAGAACATGTCTCTCCAGACTGAAGAAATCAAAAGGTTGCAGACTCAAGTAAATATTCTACAAGATCATCAAACAAAGACTGAGACTTTTCATGCAGCAGAGCTACAAAGAGCTCAAAACCAGATAGAAGTATGGAGGAAATCAAAAATTGAGTCTTCTATTGGTTACACATTGGCCCGAGTCAAAGAGATTATATGGAATAATATCATTGAAGAAATAGATGAAATCTGGCCTTGTATCCAGATTATATTTGAGCATAAGGAGTTGATGGAGAAAGCCAAGAAAACCATTTCCACTATCAATGCTGAATTGGGGGAAATGCCTGACATCGCCAACCGCATCATAATGTTCCTTAATTCCGAAAAAATATATGAGATGGATGATCTGGTAGTAGATGACAGAACAAAAACAATCTTGGAAGTAAAGAAATTTCTAACAAAGAAGAATTTGGTTGTACACTTGATAGATAAATGTCACACTCTAGAGGTAACAATTAACAGGTTTTTCACTAGAATAGATGCATTGAACAAGAAAGGTTTGCCTTCTTTATTTGTGATCAATGACAAATTAATGACCAGGGAATACCACAAGAAGAAGCTTCAAGACATTTTAAACGACACAGCCAAGTCTTCCCACATCAAAGGTACTATGACGGGCAGATCTTTTTATGAAGCTATCAGCAACATGAGTTTTATCCAACATGAGATAAAACACATTTTTGCAGTAAAACCCACTTTTGCTCGGTATACTGAGGTAGATGAGATCTACCGCAAGGTAAAAAAAATTTCCATTCTAGATGAGGAGTAGTGGGAAAAGTTGTGTGAATTCCATGATTAAAAATACAGGCCAACTTCACCAGCGCAGCACCCGAATAGTGGCCACTCAAGAACTGTTCTCCTCCAAAGCAGTGCCAGATGTCCAGATCACTCCACTAGATTCAGTCTTTTTGATCGCATTATTTCATTTTTGTTAGTTCAAAGTCAATAATAGAATGCCATACCACTGAGGCATTAATTGTAATCGTTTTGTAAATTTTGTTTTAATACTTCATTCTATCAAAGTATTTAGGGTTGGTCCCTGAACATTATCAGTCTTTCTATCAAGCACTGTATCTTTTTCACGTTGCCAAAGCACCATTAATGAAACAAATTTTCACCGGATACTTGTGTTACGAAATACTGGTGATGTTTTTCCCACTGTAATTGTGTTTTCATTGTTATTCTTCTTATTTTGTTCATCTGAAATATAATTGTAAAACAATACATGTGAAAAATAGGATATGTTTTTTAACACCTTATTTGGACTGCCTTTACAATCCGTATGTTTTCTTCTAAAAGTCTGATTGATAAATTCTTAAATGCTTCTCAATCCCCGCTAAATCACACCTTTTCTCCATTCCATAATTTAATTTAAAAGATCCAATAAATCTAATTAGCTTGCCTTGTGATTACTCCTTTGAAATTTTGGTGCAACATTCTAGTTTCATTTGACTCCATAGCCTAATGGAAAGAAAGTGATTTGATCAGATCAACCAACCAGTCAACCAAATTCAAAAAAACAACCAATCATAATAATAACTAGCCTAAAATCAACCTAAAACCAAGTTAAATCATAAAGAGAGAGCCCTCTCTAAAAGCTGGGAGGGCTAGATCCTAGCATTCAAAAGTGGTTTGATGTTGTCCAACGTATTTAATCCTTCAACCTCAAAAATAAAGAACGATAACATAGTGGTGACTATACTAGGGAAGAATACATTTTAATCCAAAACACTATTATTCTCTAGTTTAAAAATCAGTATTTCAGTAAGAAATTGCTATATCAATATGAAATACATGATCTTAGGTTGCTTTTGTAGATATATGTTAGATTATAGATCTTGATTTTGATTTTAGTATGATGATTTTTCATAACCCTAGATCACAGAAGAATTTATACTAGATCTCATCTTGTTCCTAACCCTGCTAAAATTGCAAATGACTGTGAGAAACAAGTGAGAAAAATAAGCTTTACCGAGAGTCAAGGTAGTAATAGTCTCCTATCTAGATTCAATTCTCCCCTAGAAAATACTCATTTGTCAAGATCAAATTCTCTTCCAGAGAAGTTTGAAAGTTTACAAGACTTAGAATTGATTTTTTTTTTTTTAGGAAAGTTTGTTTATATCCAATTTTGAGGCTTTCATAGGTCAAATTGTCATAGATAAATCCATACTGCAATCGTATATCTCCTAAGCCCAATATCTTGAATCAGATCCTGATCTTGAGTTTTTACAACAATTTTCCAAATTACAAGGTTTGGTTTCATTATTGGAAGAAGCTATAAAAGAAGCTTTCATTCAGCTGTCTGTTGAATTCTTTGCTTTAACTGTTGCAGCAACCTCCTTGTCTAGTCAGTCATCTTAGTCTATACAGTTACAACTGCCCAATCCTACTCATTCTCTAGTTTCAACTTCCCTACCTCTGGTTTCTAAAAATACTATACCTACTATCCCTGTAATTATCCAAACTACACCTCCACTAGGTCCATACCCAACTCAATCTACCAGGACATTCATGGTAGGAAGGTATGCACCCTTGGTGTTATCAGGCCAGCTGAATGCTATGACTGCAGATTATCCATCCAAAATTGTGACCTTTGATAATATTGGTGCTTACACTGCCCAACAATGCGTAGATACGATGAATCATGTGTTTGATCTCCAAGAAGTGGATGAGAAAGATGTTAAAATGAGATTGTTTGCTTAGAGCTTAGGAGTTGATGTGAGGAAGTGGTTTAGGGGTTTACCTGTAGGAATTATAGCCAATCTTGTTGCTTTCCATCAAGATTTTCTAGCTAGATGGGTGATCAAGAAGAATCCACTTCAACTCCTAGACGAATAGAAAAGGTTAAAAAGAAAACCAAATGAAACCGTGGAAGAGTATTGTGAAAGATTCAATATTGTTTACAATGCCATCCCACAAGACATTAAGCCCTCCCCTGGTTTAGTCATGATTGATTTTGTAGATGGTTTTGATGTAGATATGGAGTATAACCTTAGGGAAAGAGACCCGACAACTTTGGAAGAAAAGAAAGAAAATGCAATTAAAGTTGAAGCCAACATCCTAGCCAAAAAAGCCAAATTGAAGTCTGAACACAGAGTAACCATAAAAGAAGAACCTTCTACTTCTGTTGTTGACCATAAGATTGATAACCTAGTCAGAATAGTGAATCAAATGATGCAAAGAGTGAACCTTAATGAGAAAAATCAAACAAGTTGAAACCAAAAATGTTCAAAAAAACAAAAACCAAAATTTTAGAAGAAATACTCCCCAAATTAAACAAGGAGAGCAAAAGGGACTAGATCAGCAGACTCAGCCTCCTTTTCAGGAAAATTACATAGATGATGAGGGGAATATTGTGGAATATTTGGATGATAACCAAATTAATTTGTTAGGGATTAGTGATGATGAAGCAATTTTCCTCACTCAGGAGGAACATGAGATTTTTGTTATAGCCCAGACTGAAATGGATTCTAAAGAGCTAGAGGAATACAAACAAGGATTTGAAAATGCAATAATGGAGGTACATAGGCAGTACAATATTAGAAGTAAGAAAAATCAAGATACTGCAACTAAAAAGAATGCTAAAAATCCTTTCAAAAAGGTCTCTGATTTTGATTCAAAGAAAACAATAGAAACCCCCCCAAGAAAACCACATAAAATCTTGGAAAGAAGCCTCCAGAACCTATTGCAAAAAGGACCATTGGTATCACTTCTAAAAATACTCAAACTGATCTACCTTCTACCAGTCAACAAATTGAACTTGCCACAAAACTAATTATTGATAACTCTGATTTTTCAAATCTTCTTAAAAATCAAACACTGTTCAGTATAAAAAATGAACTTCCAAAGTTGACGATTTCTATCCCCTTAACTGAATTAGTCAACAAGAATGTATATAGGACTCAGGTATTGAAGGCATTAAACATAAGGGAGAAAACTAATGATGTAAATATGAGTCATGATCAACCTAAGCTCCTATTTGGGTCTGTGGTAGAAGGTAAACCATAAGGAGGGATCCCTCCATTTTTTGTCCTTTGAATATTCATGATAAAATACTTCATAATGCTATATCCCATAATTTAATGCCCAAAGAAGTCATGGAGAAGATAGGACTATACATCACTGGGCAATATGAAGATTTGTATTCCTTTGACTCTAGCAAAGTCAAGTGCCTAGGTCTTATCAAAGACCTGTGTGTCACTTTAACCCAAATCCGTGGTAAGAGTCTAGTGATGGATATAGTGGTTGGGAACATTCCCCCAAAGTATGGCATGTTGTTGTCACGCTCATGGGGAGAAAAATTACAAGGAACCCTACAAATGGACATGACTTATGCCACTATACTAGTGTTTGGTCAACACAAAAGACTGTATAGGGAAACCTTAATGAAGTATATGGTTAGTAGTCAAGATAACCCACATAAATATGCTCTCTACTCTGTTAATTTTGACCTGATCACTTTTATTCTTTATAATGATGAGGGCATTGATGCACAAGTCACCCAAGAAGAAAATGATATTGAATAAAAATAGGTAAATCACACTCTAATTGTGCAAAAAAAGACTGAAATTGATCGTTTTTGGAACATGATATTTGATGGCTCTTGTAGCAAAGTAGGTTCAGAGGCAGGTGTTTGGGTGTCCAATCCAGGAGAAATAATGTAGATGGTCATTCCTATAAACTCAATTTTCATTGCACCAAGAATATAGTAGAACATGAGGCACTTCTCTTAGGATTACAACTATTGAAGAAGTTAGGTGCTAGAAGAATTGTTGTTCAGGGAGATTCCAAATTAATTATTAAACAGATCAAGGGAGAATATGTTGCGAAACATCCTAGGTTGAGAAACTACAAGAATGTTGTCATTGACTTTTTAAGAACTTTTGAAGAATATGACCTTTCTGTCATTCCAAGGAATTAGAATGTATTCACTAATGGTTTATCTTTTTTAGCTAGCACATGCCAAATGCCTCATCCAAACAAACAATATACAATGGAGCTTAAACACTGTCCTACTATACCCGATAATATGATACATTGGCAGGTATTCGGAAGTGATAAGTAGATTGAATTTTTTTTGCAATCCAAGGAGGAGTATGAAGGCAATAACATAGATTCAGATTGTCAAGAGGAAGATTAGATTATTGAATTTCCAGACTCTAAAGTAGAAAATCAGATTGTTGAATATGTTAGTGTAGATAAACAACTTGATGATTTAGATGTAAATATATTTGTGCATAAACTAGAATTACATGAAATTGACCCAAAAAAAGAAGAATTTGAAGTACTTTAGCTCAAAGATAATGTTCTGCCAAGGGGTCTAACTCCTTTAGAAAAACTTTTTGATTTTAACGATGTAGTAAAAACTCCAAAAAAGGAACCCATAGGGGCAGACATAGAAGAATGCAATATAGGTAGTGAACAAAATCCCAAAATGATAAAACTCTCAAAATCACTGCCTATTATGACAAAATAACGATTTATAGCTCTTTTCAAAGAATTCATAGATGTCTTTTCCTAGAGTTACGAGGATTTGAAAGCATATGACACTAGTATCATACAACACAAAATCCCAATCAAAGAAGATAAAAAACCATTCAAGCAAAAACTTCGTAGGATCAATCCTGTCTTAATGCCTTTGGTTGAGAAAGAAGTAAAAAGGATGTATGATGCAAAAATTATACTTCCTATTAGATACTCTAAATGGCTGCCTAACATTTTCCCTACCAGAAAGAAAATTGGAGAAATCAGATTGTGTATTGATTTTAGAAATCTAAATAAGGTATCCCTTAAAGAAAACTATCCGTTACCTAAAATGGATCATATATTACAAAAGGTAGTAAGGTATAGTAGGATTTCCTTATTAGATGTTTTCTTAGGTTATAACCAAGTCTTAGTGCACCCCGATGATCAGGATAAAACTACCTTCACCACACCATGAGGAACTTTGATGTATGTGAAAATTCCCTTTGG
This sequence comes from Pinus taeda, assembly GCA_000404065.3. NCBI lineage: Eukaryota > Viridiplantae > Streptophyta > Pinopsida > Pinales > Pinaceae > Pinus > Pinus taeda. The sequence goes on from APFE030152767.1 coordinate 126,392, forward strand.
GTTAATGAATGCTAGAGCCACTTTCCAAAGAAAAATGGATATTGCCTTTGATGATGAAATTGGCCATTTTATTGTGATTTATCTTGATGACATTATTGTCTATTCTAAAACTGATGAGGAACATTTAGCATATCTGAGAAGAGTGTTTGAAAAATGTAGAATGTTTGGCATCTCACTAAATCCTAAAAAGACACTGTTTGGCCTTGAGGAAGGAAAACTTCTTGGTCACATTATTTCCAAGGATGGAATTAGGATTGATCCCAATAGAATTGAAGCAATTATGAAAATCAGTCATCCAATAAACATCAGAGAGCTTTAGTCTTTTATTGATAAAATAAATTTCCTAAGGAGATTCATTCCTAACCTGCTAGAACTTTTTAGAAACATAACCAACATTCTTAAAAAGGACTCTGAAATCAAGTGGCGTATTGAGGCTAAACAATGCTTTGACTTAGCTAAATAGGCTTTGACCAAAGCGCCAATATTAATCAGCCCAGATTTTACCAAATATTTCATAATCTTCTCTTTTTCTTCTGAACACACCATTGCAACAATTTTACTGTAGAAAAACAGTGAAGGCTTTGAAAAGCCTATTACATTCTTTAGTAAATCTTTAAGAGATGCATATTTGAAATACAATATTATGGAAAATTAGCCTTTGCATTAGTTAAAGCATTAAAAGATTTTAGAGTATATATTTTTCATTCCCATATTATTGCTTATGTACCTAATGCAGTGGTTAAGGACAATTTGACACAGAATGGGCCTACTGGAAAGCGAGGAAAATGGATTGCTGTCATTCTGGAATATGACTTAGAGATCAATCCCACCAAGTTAATTAAAGGTCAAGGACTAGCCAAATTGATGGCTGAGTCAAATTTCCATGCATTAGACATTAACTTGATTGATTCATTAGATAACCAAGAGGAATAGGTGACTCCACAAATTGATGAGGAATTTCTAAACTCACCCTGGTATGCAAACTTGCTTTATGTTTTATTTAATTTAAATGCTCCTCCTGGTTTGAAAAAAAAGGCAAGATTTATTAAGTTAAAAGTAGTTAAATTTTTCATTATAGACAATGTCTTGTATTATAAAGATGCTCAGGGTCTTTTACTTAAATGCTTGTTGAAGGATGATGCAGATAAAGTTGTGTTGGAATTCCATGAAGGTGACTGTCGTGGACATCTTTTTTGGAAAACCACTGGCAATAAAATCCATAGAGTTGGTTTATACTAGCCTACCCTTTTCCCTGATATTCACAAACAAGTCACTTCATGTCATAAATGCCAGATTTCTGAGGGAAAGAGAAAATTGTTCTCCTACCCTTGAGGCCTATCTCTGTTGAAAGCCCTCTCCAACAATGGGGATTAGATTTCATTGGGGAAAATCATCCCTCTTCCTTTGCCCAACATAAGTGGTTTGTTACAACGACCGATTACTTAACCAAGTGGATAGAGGACACCCCTTCCATAAATGCCACAGATGCTGTCATTATTAAATTCCTTGAGCCTAATATCCTCTCCAGATTTGGTTGTCCTAGAAAACTCATCACTGATAATGCTGCATCTTTCAAATCTAAAAACATGGTTGAATTCTACCATAAATACCACATCACTTTGGGACATTCAATAGCTTATTACCCTCAGGATAATGGGTTGGATGAATCCTCAAACAAAAGTTTGGTAACCATCATCAAAAATATGTTAGAGGACAACAAAAAGTCTTGGCACAACATGCTGGTAAATGCACCATGGGCTGACAGACTTACTACTAAAAAGTCCATTGGCATGTCAACATACCAATTAGTTTATGGGATGGTTGTTGTTTTTCTGTCGTCCTTAGGAGTCCCAGTGACGAAGATCATAGAAGAAGAACAAGTTGAACCCAATGGTGTACATAGAAGGATTAATCAAACTATCTATTTGTAGTAGTCCAAGGAGGAAGTATACCACATGACCCAAGTTATTCAAGAAAATGTTAAAAAAAATTGACAGAAAACAAAAGTTGATGACTTTAACATTGGGGAACAAGTTTTGAGATGGGATTCAAGGGGAGAAGACAAGGGAAAACATGGAAAGGTTGATAATCTTTGGAATGGGATATATGTTTTTCATGCTTTGAGGGGAAATAATGCATTCTACCTTAAAGACCTTGATGGAGCAGATATACCTGGAGGTCATGTCAATGGTAGGATGCTGAAGCACTACAATTCCTAGCCTATAGATTTTCCTTTCATCATTGTAAATATCATAGTCTTTATGGTTTTGATTGGGTAACTTATGAATAAAGGTTGAAGCCCGCGGTGAAGGCCCTAAGTCTAGATTGATGAGCTACCAATGGTATCCTAAACAACAAAGAAATATGATGAAGACATTACAGAAATGGAGTGCTCAAGGCTACTGATATTATGTTCTTGACACTTCACTCGGAGAAGTGCCATCCCCAGATGGAGCCACTGTTAGGGTCCTATAATTTATAGGATCTCAAGGTGATTGAGTATTTTGTATCTTTACTTTTATATTGTACATAAATTTCAAATGGTTTCCAGAAAAAAATAGAAAAAGAAAATGAAAAGAGGGTATGTTAGAAAAATAAATAAATAAAAAAGAAAATATGAACCCCACAATAGAAGAATAGGAAATAAGACTGAAAGTTTTGCAAGTCCAATTGCCACTACTAATAAGTTAGATCTTTTTTTCCATTTTCAAATAAAGATTGTGTGCAAATTTTTCCCGAATGCCACAATGATTAAAATTCTGTTCAGGTCACACAATTTAATCATGACTGAACACATTTAAATTTCTATTAAATAGATTAGTGAATGAAGGTTTATTAAACAGTTTAAACTTGGTAAATCAGTAGCTAGGTAGAGATAAAATTGACTCAACAATTTAATTCGATTCAATGGTGAAATAAGTGATATGATAAGGTAGATGTACATAAAAGAAAAATGATTTGGGTCCGCTAGCTTAAGTGCACCCTGCAAAGCAAGAAGAGAAAATGTTAGCTTAGAAAAAGAATGGAATGCAAAAGGGTAGGTAGAAGCATTATGGTGGTTAGAGGAAAAACATGAAGATTTTATCCTAAAGTCAAATCTCAAGTATTATTATCATGTGCTGAAGAAAAAGACAAAGGATTAAAGTTTTATTCTAAAGTTTATGATATCAATTAATTTTTGGTATATTAATCTCCTATTCCTAAGTTTTAGTCCCCCAAAGTTACCCCTTCACTCATATTTTCATCCACCCACCTATTCGTAAGTTTTTTTTACCTTGCCATACACCCCAACTATTCCCCCACTATGAATTAAATTAATTTCCGCCGACTCTAGCAAGTGCCCTGTCACGTCACATTAACACTGCCACATCTGCCCTCATCTGTGCCCACCTTCCAAGATCCAACGACCGACAATGTATTTCGGTCCCCTCTCACCATTTGAACTTTACCATCGAGGGGGATCTGAAATGGGTAGTATTTGAAACCGTGCCCACCGCTACATGTCAGCATTGCATTATTGCGCACCCCTGATGGGCAAAACTGTTAACCGCCTCCCCCCGAAAAGTAGTTTCTCCACCTCTTGAAACTACTCTATCCGTTGCACTCCATCCACTCACCTTCTGCCACACAATTTTCCCATTGGCTCTGCCAATCACATCCTCTCGCTCCAAAATTAAGTCATTAAGCAATCAATTCCCTTAACCATTAATTCAATGGACCCGCGCCACCATCAACGAGAAAACCAAAGTGTTATATAATCCCTCCTTTTGATCATTAACCAGTTATTGAGTTTTTACATTGCCACTTCTATCGCTATATTACAGGTCTATCATTCCAAATTACAAACAGTTCACTAGGCTGGGAACATTGCCCGCCCACTCAGTTCCAGGCTATTACCTCTATTTTTGTCTGCCAATTCTAAGTCCTCTTTGTTTACTTAAACCTGTAATCTAGTTTTCACCATTGTCCATAACCTTATCCGAAGATGCCTCCAAAAGAGAAGGGGCAGAGGAACCTGTGAGTCCTCTGATCCACCCTCCCATTGATTTCCACCACATCCCTTTGGTAGACAGAGACAATAAGATCCATGAAACTCTCTGCAAATTTGACATTTTTGAGATGTATTGCTGGCTTGAGGACAAATATATAGATAAATTGGCTGACATTCAATTGTGGGAATCCAATTTTCCCCACTATATTTTTCCCCGTACCCACAACACCCCACAATATTTTAGGAAGTATCATGCATGTTATTTTCCAAGCCAAAGAGCCATCATTGTCCCCACTCGAGAAAATATGTTCACTATCACTCCTCAAGCTATAGACCAAATGATGCAAGCACCTAGAGTAGAGAATGCCACCCGATTTTCTTATGAAGCATTTGTTGAGCTGTACTAGAAATTGGATTTCTCTAAGAGGGCCAAAACCCTTGAGCTTTTCTCAACAGAAGATGCCCCATTGCCAAAGAAAAATCCTTCGTATCCCTCCTCTATTTTCCCTGTGAGAGCTAAGAAAATTATCATAGTCATCTCTTACCTCCTTGGAAATTACTCATATCAGTGGGTAGATGAGACCATCATAGGATTTATGTCTATTTTTTCTGCTGATTCTAAGCCCTCGATCATGTTTAACTTTAGCCAATTTCTTGCAGATTATATTCATGAGCAGTTTATCAAATTCCAGACTGAGGAGGTATTCAAGTATGCTTCCATGTTAGTTTATATTTTCTTATATTTCCAGGCAGACAACATCAAGATTTCTTTACAAAAGATCGATGAAGAAGGAAATCAACAATCAGTCATCTTTTGGACTACATTGGTGATGAAGGAACAAAAAGAATACTCTTACAAAGAGTTCATAGAGATGTTTGTGCATCCATCAATCAGTCTCTTAGGCAGTAGGACAAAGCCAAGGATTAGCGAGGAAATTGGAAAGGTTTTGCAACTATCAGATGAAGTCCAGATAGAGGATTGGTACCTCTATCAGAACTATACAGAATTGAGAATATTTGGGTTTGAGCTTGCACCTTACAAGCTGCCTAAATTCCTTCCAATGAGGATTTTTTTCTCTAGAGCAAATAAGGAAAATGCTCAATATGGATGAGATCCACTTTGTAGCTTCCAGGAAGAAGTCCCAGTTCAAAATTAAAACACGAATAGGACCTTTCATTTGCAACAGTAGGGCAGCAGGGGAAGAAGCAGATAATCTACTGAAAGATATGCAGTTCAACCTTAGTTTCACCTGGTCATATGATGCATTGGGGGTCATTTCTAATTTAAGAGTAGAAAACAAATCTATTACTTATTTACACACAGCTAGACGAGAGATAGAGAAGTATAAAAACCAACTAGAATGGAGTTAGAGAACCCTACAAGATGGAGAGGAGCGGCTGGTGTCATCCTCCATAGTATAGACTCCCATCATGTAGGAGAAAACAACAAAGAGAAGCAGAGAAGAAGAGTCGCCTTCAGGGACTGAAATTTTTGGTGAAGGTTTCAAAATCATGTATAGGAAGAAGGACAAACTCAGTTCAGAACTAAGCCTCATCAAGGATTCAGAGTAGCAGAAAGTTATCACCACTAATGAGCCATTTGTTTCCTCATTAGTAGGTGATGAGACCACACTGTCTCCCACTACCTCCACAACTTCAAAAGATCAGCAACAGGTTATGTAGACCAACACATCTACCAAAGGGGAGACAGAAAAAAGTATATTGGATATTTTTAAAGAGATTAAAGTGAGGAATGAGGCCTTGAATATCAACACCTACAATTAGGTGTAGAAGCAGACTTCCAGTTCTCAAAGCAAGTTGTTGTCAGACTTTGATTCAGAGAAAGGAAAAATGCAAATGGCATTTCTCCAAGCATAGGTTCACCACCCCAAGGTAACATTAGACTGCAAGAAGAAAACATTTGAATTTGATGTGAAAGACATACATCCCATTAACCAAATGGAGATGCACAAGGAGACTAGGGAGATGATTTTCTCCACTATCACTAACACTATTATGAGGTTATCTAAATTCCAGGTTACATTAGCCGATGTTCAATCACAATTGAAGTTGGAAAAAGTCTTTGCACTTGCCAAAGACACCAGGATCGAAACTTTGGAGGACTTGGTGATCAAAGTAGGTTATGACTCTGCAAACATCAATGTTGTAGAGGAGTTGGTAAGGAAAAAGAATTTAGTCATAACAACATTAAGGAAGAAATTGAATTGACCAGCTATAGAGCACCCTCTAGCTAAGGACATTGAAGAAACAGAGACTCAAAAGGAAAAAATGATGAAGCTCATCATGGAGCAGAGTGGACAGTTGAAGCAAATGGAGACAAAGATGGAAAAGATGTTTAAAGAAAAGGACCAAGCTTCCAATATGGCTATTGTCAATCTCGAAGCACTCCCTAAAACAAATGTTCCTACAACCACATATTCTACAACAAGCATGGGGGGAGCTGCTAATTAGATAGCAAATGTAGTACAGAACATGTCTTTCCAGACTGAAGAAATCAAAATGTTGTAGGCTCAAGTAAATCTTCTACAACATCATCAGACAAATACTGAGACTTTTCATGCAGGGGAGCTACAGAGAACTCAAAACCAGATAGAAGTATGGAGGAAATCAACAACTGAGTCTTCTATTGGTTACACATTGGCCCAAGTCAAAGAGACTATATGGAATAATATCATTGAAGAAATAGATGAAATCTAGCCATGTATCTAGATTATATTCGAGCAGAAGGAGTTGATGGAGAAAGCCAATCAAACCATTTCCACTATCAATGCTGAATTGGGAGAAATGCATGACACAACCAAATGCATCATAAAGTTCCTCAATTCCAAAAATACATATGAGCTAGACGATCTGGGAGTAGATGATAGAACATAAACGATCCTGGAACTAAAGAAAGTTCTAACAAAAAAGAAATTGGTTGTACAACTGACATAGAAATGTCACACTCTAGAGGTAGCAGTTAACAGTTTTTTCACTAGAATAGATGCATTGAACAAGAAAGGCTTGCCTTCTTTCTTTGTGATCAATGACAAATTAATGACCAGGGAAGACTACAAGAAGAAGCTTCAAGAAATTGCAAAGGACACAACCAAGTCTTCCCACATCACAGGTACTATGATAGGGAGAGGTTTTTATGAAGCTATCAGCAACATGAGTTTTATCCAACATGATAAAACACATTTTTGCACTAAAACCCACTTTTGCTCGGTATACTGAGGTAGATGAGATCTACCGCAAGGTAACAAAAATTTCCATTCCAAATGAGGAGTGGTGGGATAAGTTGTGTGAATTCCAGGATTAAAAAGATAGTTCAGCTTCACCGATGCAAGACCCGAATAGTGGCCACTCAGCCACTGTTCTCCTCCAAAGTAGTGCCAGATGTCCAAATCACTCCACTAGATTCATTCCTTTGATCGCATTATTTCATTTCTATTATTTCAAAGTCAATAATAGAATTCCATGTCACTGAGGAGTTAATTGTAATCTTTATGTAAATTTTGATTAAATACTTCATTCTATCGAAGTATTAAGGGTTGGTCCCTGAACACTGTAACTCTTTCTATCAAGCATTATACCTTTTTCACGTTGCTGGAGCACCATTAATGAAAATACTCTTCATAGGATACTTGTGGTACAAAACACCGGTGATGTTTTTCCTACTATAATTGTGTTTTCATTGTTATTCTTCTTATGTTATTCATCTAAAATCTAATTTTAAAACAGGAGATGTGAAAAATAGGATATGTTTTTGAACACCTTATTTGGACTGCGTTTACAATCCATATGTTTTCTTCTAAAAGTCTGATTGAGGAATTATTAAATGCTTCTCAATCCCTACTGAATCACACATTTTCTCCATTCCGTAATTTAATTTAAAATATCCAGTAAATCTAGCTAGCTTGCCTTGTGATTACTCCTTTGAACTTTTGGTGCATCATTTCAGTTTTATTTGACTCCATAGCCCAATGGAAAGAAAGTGATTTGATCAAAACAACCAACCAATCAACCAAATTCAAACAAACAACCAATCATAATCATAACAAGCCTAAAATCAACCTAAAAATCAAGTTAAATCATAAAGAGAGAACCCGCTCTGAAAGCTGGTAGGGCTAGATGCCAACATTCGAAAGTGGTTTGATGTTGTCCAATGTATTTACTCCCGCAACCTCAAAAATAAAGAACAATAACATAGTGGTGACCATACTGGGGAAGCATACATTTTAATCCAAAACATTATTATTCCCTGGTTTAAAAATTAGTATTTTAGTAAGTAATTTCTATATCAATATGAAATACATGATCTGAGGTTGATTTTGTAGATATCTATTAGATTATAGATCTTGATTTTGATTTTTGTTCGATGATTTTTCATAACCTTGGCTCCTAGAATAATTTATACTATTCCTCATCATCATCCCAACCTTGCTAAAATTGTAGATGACCTTGAGTAGCTAATGAGAAAAAGAAGCTTTGCCAAGAGTCAAGGTAGTAATAGTCCCCTGTCTAGATTCAATTCTCCTCTAGAAAATACTCCTTTGTCAAGATCAAATTCTCTTCTAGAGAAGTTTTAAACTTTACAAGACTTATAATTTGATTTTCCTTTTCAGCAAAGTTTGTTTAGATCCAAGTCTGAGGCTTTCATAGATCAAAATGTCATAGATAAAGCCATACTGCAACTGTATATATCCCAAGTCCAACACCTTGAATCATATCCTGATCTTGAAACTTTATAGAAATTTTCCAAATTACAAGGCCTGGTTTCAGTATTTGACCAAGCTATAGAAGAAGCTTTCATTCAGCAGTCCATTGAATTCTCTGCTTTAACTGTTGCAACAACCTCCTTGTCTAGTCATTCATCTTAGTCTATACATTTACAACCTCTCAGTCCTACTCATTCTCTAGTTTCAACTTCCCTACCTCTGGTTTCTCAAACTACTATACCTACTGTCCCTGTAGTTATCCAAACTACACCTCCACTAGGTCCATCCTCAACTCAATCTACCAGGACAATCATGGAAGGAAGGTATGCACTCTTGGTGTTACCAGGCCAGTTGAATGCTATGCCTGCAGATTATCCATCCAAAATCGTTACCTTTGATAATATTGGTGCTTACACTGCCCAACAACATGTAGATAGGATGAATGATGTGTTTGATCTCCAAGAAGTGGATGAGGCAGATGTTTAAATGCGATTGTTTGCCTAGACCTTAGGAGGTGATGTGAAGAAGTGGTTTAGGGGTTTACCTGCAAGAAGTATAGCTATTCTTGTTTCCTTCCATCAATATTTTCTAGCTAGATGGGAGATCAAGAAGAACCCACTTCAACTCCTAAACGAATAAAAAACGTTAAAAAGAAAACCCAATGAAACTGTGGAAGAGTATTGTGAAATATTCAATATTGTTTACAATGTAATCCCACAAGACATCAAGCCCTCCCTTGGTCTAGCCTTGATTAATTTTCGAGATGGTATCGATGTAGATATGGAGTATGAAATTAGGGAAAGGGACCGAGAAAATTTGGAAGAAATGTAAGCAAATGCAATTAAATTTGAAGCCAACATCTTGGCCAAAAAGGCCAAATTGAAGTCTGAACACAGAGTAACCATAAAATAATAACCTTCTACTTCTGATGTTTACCATAAGATTGATAACCTAGTCAAATTAGTGAATCAAATGATGCAAAGAGTGAACCTTAATGAACAAAATCAAACAAGTCAAAACCAAAATGTTCAACAAAATAGAAACAATTTTTTAAAAGAAATACTCCACAAATTAAACAAAGAGAGGAAAAGGGACGAGATCAGCAGATTCGGCCTCCTTTCTAGGAAAATTACACAGATGATGAGGGGAATATTGTGGAGGATTTGATGATAACCAAATTAACTTGTTATGGATTAGTGATGATGAAGCAGTTTTCCTCACTCAGGGGGAACAAGAGCTTTGTAATATAACCCAGACTGAAATGGATTCTGAAGAGTCAGAGGAATACAAAAAAGTATTTGAAAATGCAATAATGGAGGTACATAGGTAGTAAAATCTTAGAAGTAAGAAAAATCAAGATACTGCAACTAAAAAGAATGTTGAAAATCCTGTCAAAAAGGTCTTTGATTCTGATCCAAAGAAAACAACATAAAATCCCCTTAAGAAAACCATAGAAACTCTTGGAAAGAAGCCTCCAGAACCTGTTACAAAAAGGACCATTGGTACCACTTCTAAAAATACTCAAATTGATCTACCTTCTACCAGCCAACAAACTGAACTTGCCACAAAACTAATTGCCGATAAGTCTGATTTTTCAAATCTGCTTAAAAATCAAACACCATTCAGTAGAGAAAATGAACTTGCAAAGTTGAAGATTTCTATCCTGTTAATTGAATTAGTCAACAAGAATGTATACAGGACTCAGGTCCTGAAGGCATTAAACATAGGGGAGAAAACTGATGATGTAAATTTGAGTGATGATCAATTTGAGATCCTATTTGGGCCTGAGGTAGAAGGAAAACCAAAATAAGGAGGAGTCCCTCCATTTTATGTCAGTTTGAAAATTCATGATAAAATACTTCATAATGCTATGCTAGATTCAGGTGCATCCCATAATTTAATGCCCAAAGTAGTCATGGAGAATCTAGGACTAGACATCACTAGGAAATACGAATATTTGTATTCCTTTGACTCTAACAAAGTCGGGTGCCTAGGTCTTATCAAATACATGTGTGTCACTTTAGCCCAAATCCTTGCTAAGAGTCTAGTGCTGGATATAGTGGTTGCGAACATTCCCCCAAAGTATGGGATGTTGTTGTCATGCTCATGGGGAGAAAAATTACAAGGAATGCTGCAAATGGACATGACTTATGCCACTTTACCAGTGTTTGGTCAACATAGATGATTGTTTAGGGAAACCGTAATGGAGTATATGGTCAGCAGTCGAGATAAACCACATAACTACCCTCTCTAGTCTGTTCATTCTGACCTGGTATATTTTACTCTTTATAATGATGAGGGCATTGATGCACAGGTCACCCAGGAAGAAAATGATATTGAAGAAAAACAGGTAAATCAGACTCTAGTTGTGCAGCAAAACACTGAAACTAAACCCTTTTGGAACGTGAGCTTTGATGGCTCTTGTAGCAAAGTAGCTTTAGGGGAAGGTGTTTGGGTGTCCAATCTAGGAGAAAATCATGTAGAAGGTCATTCCTATAAACTCAATTTTCATTGCACCAATAATATAGCAAAATATGAGGCACTTCTCTTAGGATTACAACTATTGAAGAACCTAGGTGCTAAAAGAATTGTTGTTCAGGGAGATTCCAAATTAATTATTAAACTGATCAAGGGAGAATATGATGCAAAACATCCGAGGTTGAGAAACTACAGGAATGTTGTCCTTGAATTTTTAAGAACTTTTGAAGAATATGACCTTTCTGTCATTCCAAGGAATCATAATGTATTGGCTAATGGTTTAGCTTTTCCAGCTAGCACATGCCAAATGCCTCATCCAAACAAACAATATATAGTGGAGGTTAAACACCATTCTAATGTACCTGATAATATGACACATTAGCAGGTATTTGGATGTATGAAGATATTAGCATAAATTTAGACTATGAAGAGGAAGATTAAATTATTGAATTTCCATACTCTAAAGTAGAAAATCAGATTGTTGAATATGTTAGTGTAGATAAATAGTTTGATGAATCAAATGTAAATATACATGTGCATAAATTTGAATTACATGAAATTGACCCAGAAAAAGAAGATTTTGAAGTACTTCAACTCAATGATAATGTTATGCCAAGGGGTCTAGCTCCTTTAGAAGAACTTTTTGATTTTAATGATGTAGCAAAAAAGCCAAAAATGGAACCCATAGGGGCAAACATAGAAGAATGCAATATATGTAGTGAACATAATCCCAAAATGATAAAACTCTCAAAATCATCGCCTATTATCACAAAACGATGATATACAACTATTTTCAAAGAATTCAGAGATCTCTTTGCCTGGAGTTATGAGGATTTGAAAGCATATGACACTAGTATCATACAACACAAAATCCCAATCAAAGAAGATCAAAAACCATTCAAGCAAAAACTTCGTAGGATCAATCCTGTCTTAATGCCTTTGGTTGAGAAAGAAGTAAAAAGGATGTATGATGAAAAAATTATACTTCCTATTAGATATTCTAAATGGGTGTCTAACATTGTCCCTACCAAAAAGAAAATTGGAGAAATCAGACTATGTAATGATTTTAGAAATCTAAATAAGGTATCCCTTAAAGACAACTACCTGTTACCTAAAATGGATCATATATTGAAAAAGGTAGTAGGGTCTAGTAGGATTTCCTTATTAGATGGTTTCTCAGGTTATAGCCAAGTCTTAGTGCACCTTGATGATCAGGATAAAACTGCCTTCACTACACTATGGGGCACTTTCATGTATGTGAAAATTTCCTTTGGGTTAATGAACGCTGGAGCCACTTTCCAAAGAGGAATGGATATTGCCTTTGTTGATGAATTTGGCCATTTTATTATGATTTATCTTGATGCTGTCACAGTTTATTCTAAAACTGATGAGGAACATTTAGCAGATCTAAGAAGAGTGTTTGAAAAATGTAGCATGTTTGGCATCTCACTCAATACTAAAAAGACACCGTTTGGCCTTGAGGAATCAAAACTTCTTGGTCACATTATTTCCAAGAATGGAATTAGGATTGATCCGAGTAGAATTGAAGCAATTATGAAAATTAGTCATCCAAGAAACATCAAAGAGCTTAAGTCTTTTATTGGTAAAATAAATTTCCTAAGGAGATTCATTCCTAACCTAGCAGAATTTCTTAGAAACATAACCAACATGCTTAACAAGGACTTTGAAATCAAGTGGAGTATTGAGGATAAACATTCCTTTGACTTAGTTAAACATGCATTGACCAAAGCGCTAGTATTAATCATCCCAAATTTTACCAAAGATTGATCTTCTCTTTTTCTTTTGAACACACCATTGTAGCAGTTTTGCTGCAGAAAAATAATGAAGGCTTTGAACAACCTATTGCATTCTTTAGTAAAGCTTTAAGAGATGCATCTTTGAAATACAATATTATGGAAAAACATGCCTTTGCATTAGTTAAAATATTAAAATATTTTACAATATATATTTTTCATTCCCATTTTATTGCTTATGTACCTAATGCAGTGGTTAAGGACATTTTGACACAAAATGGGCCTGATGGAAAGCAAGGAAAATGGATTGCTGTCATTCTACAATACAACTTAGAAATCAAGCCCACCAAGTTAATAAAAGGTCAGGGACTAGACAAATTGATGGTTGAGTCAAATTTCCATGCATTAGACATTAACTTGATTGATTCAATAGATAGTCAAGATGAACAGGTGAATCCATAAATTAATGAGGAATTTTTGAACTCACCCTCATATGCAGACTTGCTTTATGTTTTATTTAATTCAAATTCTCCTCCTAGTTTGACAAAAATAGAGGAAAGATTTCTTAAGTTAATAGCAATTAAATTTTGCATTATAGACAATGTCTTGTATTAGAAATATGCTGGGGGTATTTTACTTAAATTCTTATTGAAGGATGATGTAGAAAAAGTTATGTAGGTTCTTCATGAAGGTGACTATTGTGGACATCTTTATTGCAAAACCAATGCCAATAAATCCTTAGAGCTGGCTTCCATTGGCCTACCCTTTTCCCTGACATTCATAAACAAGTCACTTCATGTCATAAATGCCAGATTTTTGAGGGAAAGAGAAAACTGTTGCCCCTGCCATTAAAGCTTACCTCTGTTGAAAGCCCTTTCCAACAACAAGGATTATATTTGATTGGCAAATTTCATCACTCTTCCTGTGCCCAACATAAGTGGATTCTTACAGTCACTGATTACTTTACCAAGTGGATAGAGCCCACTCCTTCAAGAAATGCCACTGATGCTGTCATTATTAAATTCCTTAAGATTAATATCCTCTCCATATTTGGTTGTCCTAGGAAACTCATCACTGATAATGATGCAGCTTTCAAATCTAAAAATATGGTTGAATTCTTCCATAAATACCACATCACTTTGGGACATTCAATAGTTTATTAAACACAGAGTAATGGGTTGGAAGAATCCACAAACAAAAGTTTGGTAAACATCATCAAAAATTTGTTAGAGGACAACAAAAAGTCTTGGCACAACAAGCTGGTAAATGCACTTTGGGCTGCCAGACTCACTACTAAAAAGTCCATTGGCATGTCACCATACCAATTTGTCTATGGGATGGATTTTGTTTTTCCATCCTCCTTAGGAGTCCTAATGATGAAGATCATACAAGAAGTGCAAGATGAACCCAATGATGTACAAAGAAGGATTAATCAAACTATCCAGTTGCAGCAGTTTGGGGAGGAAGTATACCACAGGACCCAAGTTATTCAAGAAAATGTTAAAAATATTTTTGACAAAAGAACAAAAGTTGACGACTTTAACATTGGGGAACAAGTTTTGAGATGGGATTCAAGGAGCGAAAACAAGGGAAAACATGTCAAGTTTGATAATCTTTGGAATGGGCCATATGTTGTTCATGCTTTCAGGGGAAATAATGCATTCTACCTTAAAGATATTGATGGAGCAGAGTTACTTGGAGGTCCTTACAATGATAGGATGTTGAAGCACTACATTTCCTAGCCTATAGATTTTCCTTTCATCATTGTAAATATCATAGTCTTTATGGTTTTGATTGGGTAACTTATCAATAAAGGTTGAAGCCCACAGTGAAGGCCCTAAGCTTGAATTGATGAGCTACCAATAGTATCCTAAACAACAAATAAATTAGATGAAGACATTAGAGAATGGAGTACTCATGGCTACTGATCTTATGTTCTTGACACTTCACTTGGAGAAGTGCCATCCCCAGCTGGAGCCACTGTTAGTGTCCTATAAATCATAGGATCTCAAGGTGATTGAGTATTTTGTCTCTGTACTTTTATATTGTACATAAATTTCAAATGATTTCCAGAAAAAATAGAAAAGGAAAATGAAAAGAGGGTATGTTAGAAAAGTAAATAAATAAAAAATAAAATAGAACCCCACAAAAGAAAAATAGAAAATAAGACTGAAAGTGCTACAAGTCAAGTGCCACTACTGATAACTTAGGTCTTTTATTACATTTTCAAATAAAGACTGTGTGAAATTTTTTCTTGAATGCCACAATGATTAAAATTCTATTCAGGTAATATAGTTTTACTCATGACTGAACACATTTAAATTTATAGAAATATATTTGTGAATGAAGGCTTACCAAACAATTTAAAGTTGGTAAATCAGTTAGCTAGGTAGACATAAAATTGACTCAACAGTTTAATCTAAGTCAATGATGAAACAAGTTATAGGATAAGGTAGATGTACATAAAATAAAAATGATTTGGGTTTGCTAGCTTAAGTGCACCCTACAAAGCAAGAAGAGAAAATGTTAGCTTAGAAAAAGAATGGAATGCAAAAGGGTAGGTAGAAGCACTATGGTGGTTAGAGGAAAAGCATGAAGATTTTATCCTAAAGTCAAATCTCAAGTATTATTTTCATGTGCAGAAGAAAAAGACAAAGGATTATAGTTTTATTCTAAAGTTTAATATATCAATTAATTTTTGGTGTATTAATCCCATATTCCTATGTTTTAATCCCTCACCCGTCTGCTCATATTTTCATCCACCAACATATTCTTAAGTTTTGTTACCACACCATACACCCCAACTATTCCCCCACTATGCATTAAATTAATCTCCTCTGACCCCACCAAGTGCCTCGTCACGTCACATTAACACTCCGCCACCTATTTCCTCATCTGCAACCACCTCCCAAGATCCAACGCCCCACCTTGTATTTCGGTCCCTCCCCTCACCATCTGAACTTTACCATCAAGGGGTGGGGGGGGGGGGGGGGGTCTAAAATGGGCGGTATTAGAAACTGTGTCTACCGCTACATGTTAGCATTACATTAATTCACACTGCCCTCAAGCGAAACAATTAACCACCTCTCCCCCCTCAAAAAAAGAAGCTTCTCCGACTCCCGAAACCACTCCTCTATTCGTTGCGGTCTCGCCACTCACCTTCCACCATGTCATTTTCCGATTGGCTCTACAAATCACATTCACTTAATCATTAATTCAACGGACCCGCACCACCATCAACAGGAAAACCAAAGTGTTATTTAATCCCTCATTTTGATCATTAAGCCGTTATTGAGTTTTTATATTGCCACTTCTATCACTCTGTTATAGGTCTACCATTCTGAATTACAAACACTTCACCAGGCTGGGAACATTGCCCACTCACTTAGTTCTAGGCTATTACCTTTGTTTTTGTCCTTCAATCCTAATTCCTCCCGATGTACTTAAACCTGTAATCCAGTTTTCACCATTGTCCATAGTCTTGTTTGAAGATGCCTCTAAAAGAAAAGGGACGAGAGAAACCCATGAGTCCTCTGATCCATCCTCCCATTGATTTTCACCACATCCCTTTGGTAGATAGAGACCATAAGATGCATGAAACTCTCTTCTAATTTGACCTTTTTGAGATGTATTGATGGCTCGAGGACAAATATATAGATAAATCTGATGACATTCAACAATGGGAATCCAATTTTCCCCACTATATTTTTCCCCGTACCCACAACACCGCATAATTTGTTAGGAAGTGTCATGCATGTTATTTGCCAATCCAAAGAGCCATCATTGTTCCTACTGGTGAAATTCTATTCATTATCACTGCTCAAGCTATAGACCAGATGATGCAAGCCCCTACAGTAGAGAATTCCACCCCCTTTTCCTATGAAGAACTTGTTGAACTATACCATAAATTGGATTTTTCTAAGAGGGCCAAAACCCTTGAGCTTTTCTTGATAGAATATGCCCCATTGCCAAAGAAAATTCCTCCCTATCCGTCCTCTATTTTCCCTGAGGGAGCCAAGAAAATTATCACAATCATCTCTTACCTCCATGGCTATTATTCAGATTAGTGGGTAGATGAGGCCATCATAGGATTTCTGTCCATTTGCCTTGCTGATTCTTAGCCCTCCATCATGTTTAACTTTAGCCAATTTCTTGTAGATTCTATTCATGAGGAGTTTATCAAATTCCAGACTGTGGAGGTATTCAAGTATGCTTCCATGTTAGTTTATATGTTCTTATATTTTGAGGGAGACAACATCAAGATTTCTTTATAAAATCTCGATGAAGAAGGAAATCAACAGTTGGTCATATTTTGGACTACATGGGTGACGAAGGAACAAAAAGAATACTCTTACAAACAGTTAATAGAGATGTTTTTCACCCAACAATTAGTCTCTTAGGTAGTAGGACAAAGCCAAGGATCAATGAGGAAATTAGAAAGGTTTTGTAGCTATGAGACCAAGTCTAGATAGGGGATTGCTACCTCTATTAGAATTATACAAAATTGATAATATTTGGGTGTGAGCTTGCACCTTACAAGTTGCCTAAATTCCTCGCAATCAGGATTTTGCTCTAGAGTACAGAAGGACAATTCTCAATATGGATGAGATCCACTTTGTAGCTTCCAAGAAGAAGTCCCAATTCAAAATTAAAACACAGATAGGGCCTTTCATTTGCAACAACATGGCAGTAGGGGAAGAAGAAGATAAGCTACTGAAAGAGATGCAGTTCAGCCTTAGCTTCACGTGGTCATATTATCCATTGGGGGTCATTTCTAAGTTAAGAGTAGGAAAAAATCTACTGCTTATTTCCACACAGCCAGACCAGAGATAGAGAAGTATAAAGGCTAGCTATAATGGACTGAGAACATCCTACAAGAGGTAGAGCAGCAGCTAGTGCCATCCTCCATAGCACATACTCCTACCATGAAGGAGAAAATAGCAAAGAGAAGTAGAGAAGAAGATCCCCCTTTAGGGACAGAAATTCTTAGTGAAGGTTTCAAAATCATGTATAAGAAGAAGGCCAAACTCAGTTCAAAATGAAGCTTTAGTAAGGATTCAGACCAGAAGAACTTTGCCATGACTAATGAGCCATTTGTTTCCTCATTAGTAGGTGATTAGACTACATTGTCTCCCACTACCTCCACGGCTTTAAAAGATCAACAACAGATTATGCATACCAGCACATTTACCACATTGGAGATAGAAAAAGGATATTGGATATTTTTAAAGAGATTAAAGTGAAGAATGAAGCCTTGAAGATCAACACCTAAAATCAGTTCTAGAAGCAGACTTCCATTTCTCAAGGCAGGCTATTGTCAGCCTTTGATTCAGAGAAAGGAAAAATGCAAATGGAATTTCTCTAAGCACAGGTTCCCCAGCTCAAGATAGCATCAGACTACAAGAAGACAACATTTGAATTTGATGTGAAAGAAATACATCCCATTGACCAAATGGAGATGCACAAGTAGACAGGGGAAATGATTTTATCCACTGTCACTAACACTACTATGAGTTTATCTAAATTGCAGGATATATTAGCCAATGTTCAGTCATAATTGAAGATGGAAAAAGTCTCTGCACTTGCCAAAGACACCAGGATCAAAACTTTGGAGGACTTGGTGATCAAAGTAGGTTATAATGTTGCAAACAACAATGATGCTGAGGAGATGGTAAGGAAAAATAATTTAGACAACAACATTAATGAAGAAATTTAAGTTACCAACTACAGAGGATCCTCTAGCCAAGGACATTGAAGAAACAGAGACTCAAAAGGTAGACAGGATGAAGCTCATCATGGAGAAGAGTGCACAGTTGAACCAAATGGAGACAGAGATGGAAAATATGATTAAAGAAAATGAGAAAGCTACCAAAATGGTTTTTGTCCCTCTAGAAGCACTCCCTATCACATCCATTCCTATAGCCACATATTCTACAACAAGCACAAGGGTAGACGATGATTAGTTGGCAAATGTAGTACAGAATATGTCTCTCTAGACTGAAGAAATCAAAAGGTTGTAGGCTCAAGTAAATATTCTAGAATATCATCAGACAAAGACTGAGACTTTTCATCCAGCAGAGATACAGAGAGCTCAAAACCAGATAGAAGTATGGAGGAAATCAACAACTAAGTCTTCTATTGCTTACACATTGGCCCAAGTCAAAGAGATTATATGCAATAATATCATTGAAGAAATAGATGAAATCTGGCCATGTATCTAGATTATATTCGAGAAAAAGGAGTTGATTGAGAAAGCCAAACAAACCATTTCTACTATCAATGCTGAATTGGGAGAAATGACTAACACAACGAACAACATCATAAATTTACTCAATTCCAAAAATAGATATGAGCTAGACGATCTGGGAGTAGATGACAAAATAGAAACGATCCTGGAAGTAAATAAAGTTCTAAGAAAGAATAACTTGGTTGTACAACTGACAGAGAAATATCACACTCTAGAGGTAGCAGTTAACATGTTTTTCACTAGAATATATTCATTGAACAAGAAAGGTCTGCCTTCTTTATTTGTGATCAATGAGAAATTAATGACTAGGGAAGACTACATGACGAAGCTTCAAGACATTGCAAAGGACACAGCCAAGTCTTCCCACACCAAAGGTAATTTGACACAGAGAGCATTTTATGAAGCTATCAACAACATGAGTTTGATCCAACATGAGATAAAACACATATTTGCAGTAAAACCTACTTTTGCTTAGTTTACTGAGGTAGATGAGATATACCACAAGGTAGAAAAAATTTTCATTCTAGATGAGGAGTAGTGGGATAAGTTGTGTGAATTCCAACATTGACAAGACAGGTCAACTTCACCAGCGCAGCACCCGAATAGTGGCCACTCAACAATTGTTCTCCTCCAAAGCAGTCCCAAATGTGTAGATCACTCCACCAGATTCATTCCTTTTGATCACATTATTTCATTTCTATTAGTTCAAAGTCAATAATAGAATTCCATGTCACTGAGGCATTAATTGTAATCTTTTTGTAAATTTTGTTTAAATACTTCATTCTGTCAAAGTATTAAGCGTTGGTCCCTGAACATTGTAACTCTTTCTATCAAGAATTGTACCTTTTTCATGTTGCTGAAGCACCATTAATGAAAAGAATTTTCAGAGGATACTTGTGATATGAAATATTGGTGATGTTTTTCCTATTATAATTTTGTTTTGATTGTTATTCTTCTTATGTTATTCATCTGAAATCTAATTGTAAAACATGAGATGTGAAAAATAGGATATGTTTTTGAACACCTTATTTGAACTGCCTTTACAATCCGTATGTTTTCTTCTGAAAGTTTGATTGAAAATTTCTTAAATTTTTCTCAATCCCTACTGAATCAAACCTTTTCTCCATTCCATAATTTAATTTAAAATATCTAGTAAATATAGCTAGCTTGCCCTATGATTCCAGTTTTATTTGACTCCATAGCCTAATGGAAAGAAAGTTATTTGATTAGATCAACCAACCAATCAACCAAATTCAAACAAACAACCAAGCATAATCATAACTAGCCCAAAATCAACCTAAAAACCAAGATAATTCATCAAGAGAGAGCCCTCTCTGAAAGCTGCCAGGGCTAGATCCCATCATTTAAAAGTGGTTTGATGTTGTCCAATGTATTTACTCTCGCAACCTCAATAATACAAAACGATAACATAGTGGCGACCATACTGGGGAAGAATACATTTTAATCCAAAACGTTAGTATTCCCTGGTTTGAATATTAGTATTTTAGTAAGAAACTTCTATATCAATATGGAATACATGATCTGAGGTTGCTTTTATAGATATATGTTAGATTATAGATCTTGATTTTGATTTTTGTGTGATGATTTTTATAACCCTAGCTCCGAGAAGAATTTATACTAGATCTCTGATTGAGGTGGATATTGGTGGCCACCCACCAATTCCACTTGGACCCCCACCATTGTTTCTTTCAGTTTTTCAGTTTTCTTAATTGTAGCACAATTTACTATTTTTAGCAATTTTTTGGGCCCTGAACTTCCGGAGTTGTTTTAAGGCCGTAAATGATGTTTTTTGGGAAACATGGGAGCAACATGGGTCGATGGATTGATGTTGCTCTTCCCAAATTTGTAGTCCTCGGATAGATATTTCTAACGAGATATTGTGCGTGTCAAACAGAGATCATATGCCAAAGTTACGACCTTCGGAAGTTGATGTACCAATTTATTTGAAACGGGGCCCATAGTTTGGCGCTTCATCTCCTAGGGTTAGGTTTTTGGATGTTTAGGGTTTTCCATTGTTTCTCAACAATAAATAGGCCTTCGAGCCTCATTGAACATAGTTCAAAGGCATGTAGCCACCACATCTCTTCTCAGAGATAAGCTACCATCACACTAGCTGGTTTATTTCCATTTCTGTTTGTAAGCATATTTCAGTATTTTACATTATTGAAATGAAGTATTATTTCTGCTGCATCTGTGTAGTCATGGTTATATCTGTAATTTGTTGCGTTCCTGTTTAAATATGGATCAATCTCATCCTGATCCCAACTCTGCTAAAATTGTAGATGACCCTGAGAAACTAGTGAGAAAAGGAAGCTTTACCGAGAGTCAAGGTAGTAATAGTCCCCTGTAAAAATTCAATTCTCCTCTGGAAAATACTCCTTTGTCAAGATCAAATTCTCTTCCAGAGAAGTTTGAAACTTTACAAGACTTAGAATTTGATTTGCCTTTTCAGCAAAGTTTGTTTAGATCCAAGTTTGAGGCTTTCATAGGTCAAACTGTCATAGATAAAGCCATACTACAACCGTATATCTCCCAAGCCCAAGGCCTTGAATCAGATCCCGATATTGAACCTTTACAATAGTTTGTGAAATTACAAGTTCTGGTTTCAATATTGGACCAAGATATAAAAGAAGATTTCATTCAACTGTCTGTTGAATTCTCTGTTTTACCTATTGCAACAACCTCCTTGTCTAGTCAGTCATCTCAGTCTATACATTTACACCCTCCTAGTCCTACTCATTCTCTAGTTTCAACTTCCCTACCTCTAGTTTCTCAAGCTACTATACCAACTATCCCTGTAGTTATTCAAACTACACCTCCACTAGGTCCATCCTCATCTCAGTCTACCAGGACAGTCATGGCAGGAAGGTATGCACCCTTAGTGTCACCAGGCCAGTTGAATGCAATGCCTGCAGATTATCCATCCAAAATCATGACCTTTAATAATACAGGTGCTTACACTACCCAACAACACGTAGATAGGATGAATGTTGTGTTTGATCTCCAAGAAGTGGATGAGGTAGATGCTAAAATGAGATTGATTGCCTAGAGCTTAGGAGGTGATGTGAAGAAATGGTTTAGGTGTTTATCTGCAGGAAGTATAGCCAATCTTGCTACTTTCCATCAAGCTTTTCTAGTTATATGGGAGATCAAGAAGAACCCACTTCAACTCCTAAATGAATACAAAAGGTTAAAAAGAAAATCCAATGAAACTGTGGAAGAGTATTGCGAAAGATTCAATACTGTTTACAATGCCATCCCATAAGACTTCAAGCCCTCCCCTGGTCTAGCTGTGATTGATTTTCCAAATGGTTTCGATCTAGATATGGAGTATCAAGTTAGGGAAAGAGACCCAACAAATTTGGAAGAAATTCAAGAAAATGCAATTAAAGTTGAAGCCAACATCTTGGCCAAAAAATCCAAATTGAAGTCCGAATGCAGAGTAACCATAAAACAAGAACCTTCTACTTCTATTGTTGACCATAAGATTGATAACCTAGTTAGAGTAGTGAATCAAATGATGCAAAGAGTGAACCTTAATGAAAAAAATTAAACAAGTCAAAACCAAAATGTTCAACAAAACAGAAACCAAAATTTTAGAAGAAATACTCCCCAAATTTAACAAAGAGAGCAAAAGGGACCAGATCAACAGATTCAGCCCGCTTTTCAGGAAAATTACACAGATGATGAGGGGAATATTGTAGAAGATTTGAATGATAACCAAATTAATTTGTTAGGGATTACTGACGATGAAGCATTTTTCCTCACTCAGGAGGAACAAGAGCTTTTTCTTAAAGCCCAGACTGAAATGGATTCTGAAGAGTTAGAGGAATACAAACAAGGATTTTAAAATGCAATAATGGAGGTACATAGCAGTAAAATCTTAGAAGTAAGAAAAATCAAGAGAGTGCCACTAAAAAGAATGCTGAAAATCTTGTCAAAAAGGTGTCTGATTTTGATCCAAAGAAAACAATAGAAATTCCCCCTAAGGAAACCAAAGAAACTCTTGGAAAGAAGCCTCCAGAACCTGTTACAAAAAGGACCATTGGTACCACTTATAAAAATACTCAAACTGGTCTACCTTCTACCAGCCAACAAACTAAAATTGCCATAAAACTAATTGCTGATAAGTCTGATTTTTCAAATCTTCTTAAAAATCAAACACCGTTCAATATAGAAAATGAACTTGCAAAGTTGAAGATTTCTATCCCCTTAACCGAATTATTCAGCAAGAATGTATACAAGACTCAGGTCCTGAAGGGATTAAACATAGGGGAGAAAACTAATGATGTAAATTTGAGTGATGATCAACCTGAGCTCCTATTTAATGCTCATAGCAGTCATTGAGAAGCTAGGGCTAGACATCACTAGGCAATACAAAGATTTGTATTCCTTTCACTGTAACAGAGTCAGGTGCCTAGGTATTATTAAAGACCTGTGTGTTTCTTTAGCCCAAATCCCTGCTAAGAGTCTAGTGATGGATATAGTGGTTGTAGACATTCCCCCAAAGTATGGGGATCAAAATTACAAGGAACCCTGCAAATGGACATGACTTATGACATTATACCAGTGTTTGGTCAACAAAGAAGACTGTATAGTGAAAGTTTAATGAAGTACATGGTCAGCAATCAAGATAAAACACATAAATACCCTCTCTACTATGTTCATTCTGAGCTTGACTCTTTTATTCTTTATAATGATGAGGGAATTGATGCACAGGTCACCTAGGAAGAAAATGATATTGAATAAAAACAAGAAAATAAGACTCTAATTGTGCAACAAAACACTGAAATTGAACCTTTTTGGAACATGAGCT
The DNA here is from genome assembly GCA_000404065.3 of Pinus taeda. Classification (NCBI taxonomy): domain Eukaryota; kingdom Viridiplantae; phylum Streptophyta; class Pinopsida; order Pinales; family Pinaceae; genus Pinus; species Pinus taeda. Next base: position 150,420 of record APFE030152767.1, read on the forward strand.
TTGATGGCTCTTGTAGAAAATTAGGTTCAAGGGAAGGTGTTTGGGTATCCAATCCAGGAGACAATCATGTAGAAGGTCATTCCTATAAACTCAATTTTCATTGCACTGATAATATAGTAGAATATGAGGCACTTCTCTTAGGATTACAACTATTAAAGAAGTTAGGCGCTAAAAGAATTACTGTTAAGGGAGATTCTGAATTAATTATTAAACAGATCAAGGGAGAATATGTGGGAAAACATCCTAGGTTGAGAAACTACAAGAATGTTGTCCTTGAATTTTTAAGAACTTTTGAAGAATATGACCTTTCTTTCATTCCAAGGAATCATAATGTATTGGATAATTGTTTATCTTTTTCAGCTCACACATGCCAAATGCCTCATCCAAACAAACAATGTATAGTGGAGGTTAAACACCATCATGCGGTACCTGATAATGTGAGACATTGGTAGGTATTTGGAAGTGATAAGCCGATTGATTTTTTTTTTTTTTGCAATCCAAGGAGGGGTATGAAGCAATAGCATAGATTCAGACTGTGAAGAGGAATACCAGACTATTGAATTTCTAAAATCAGATTGTTGAATATGTTAGTGTAGATAAACAACTTGATGATTCAGATGTCAATATAGATGTGCATAAATTAGAATTACATGAAATTGACATAGAAAAAGAAGATTTTGAAGTACTTCATCTCAAAGAAAATGTTCTGTGAAGGGGTCGCTCCTTTGGAAGAACATTTTGATTTTAATGATGTAGCAAAAAAGCCAAAAATAGAACCCATAGGGGCAACCAGAGAAGAATGCAATATAGGTAGTGAACAGAAACCCAAAATGATAAAACTCTCAAAATCACTGCCTATTATCACAAAACGACAATATATAGCTCTTTTCAAATAATTCACAGATGTCTTTTCCTGGAGTTATGAGGATTTGAAAGCAATAGCACCAATATCATACAACACAAAATCCCAATCTACGAAGATCAAAAACCATTCAAGAAAAAACTTCATAGGATCAATCCTGTCTTAATGCCTTTGGTTGAGAAAGAAGAAAAAAGGATGTATGATGGAAAAATTATACTTCATATTAGATACTCTAAATGGGTGTCTAACATTGTCCCTACCAGAAAGAAAATTGGAGAAATTAGACTGTGTATTGATTTCAGAAATGTAAATAAGGTACCCCTTAAAGACAACTACCTGTTGCCTAAAATGGATCATATATTGCAAAAGGTAGTAGTGTCTAGTAGGATTTCCTTATTAGATGGTTTCTCAGGTTATAACCAAGTCTTAGTGCACCCTGACGATCAGGATAAAACTGCCTTCACTAACCATGCGACACTTTCATGTATGTGAAAATTCCCTTTGGGTTAATGAACGCTCGAGCCACTTTCCAAAGAGAAATGATTATTTCCTTTGCTGATGAAATTGGACATTTTATTGTGATTTATCTTGATGACATTGCAGTCTATTCTAAAACTGATGAGGAACATTTAGCACATCTGAGAAGAGTGTTTGAAAAATGTAGAAGGTTTGGCATCTCACTTAATCCTAAAAAGACATTGTTTGTCCTTGAGGAAGGAAAACTTCTTGTTCACATTATTTCCAAGGATGGAATTAGGATTGATCCCAATAGAATTGAAGCAATTACAAAAATCAGTCATCCAAGAAACACCAGAGAGGTTTAGTCTTTTATTGGTAAAATAAATTTCCTAAGGAAATTCATTCCTAACCTGGCAGAACTTCTTAGAAACATAACCAACATGCTTAAAAAGGACTCTGAAATGAATTGGATTATTGAGGCTAAACAATCCTTTGAATTACTTAAACAGGCATTGACCAAATTGCTAATATTCATCAGCCCAGATTTTACCAAAGATTTCATAATCTTCTCTTTTTCTTCTGAACACACCATGGCAGTAGTTTTATTGTAGAAAAATAGTGAAGGCTCTGAATAGCCTATTGCATTCTTTAGTAAAGATTTAAGAGATGCAACTTTGAAATACAATATTATGGAAAAATAGACCTTTGCATTAGTTAAAGCATTAAAATATTTTACAGTATATATTTTGCATTCCCATATTATTGCTTATGTACCTAATGCAGTGGTTAAGGACATTTTGATACATAATGGGCCTGATGGAAAGTGAGAAAAATGGATTGCTATCATTTTGGAATACGACTTAGAAATCAAGCCCACCAAGTTAATTAAAGGTCAGGGACTAGCCAAATTAATGGCCAAGTCAAATTTCCATGCATTAGACATTAACTTGATTGATTCATTAGATAATCAAGAGGAACAGGCGTCTCCACAAATTGATGAGACATTTCTGAACTCACCCTGGTATGCAGACTTGATTTATGTTTTATTTGATTTAAATGATCCTCCTCGTTTGACCAAAACAAAGGGAAGATTTCTTAAGTTAAAAGCAGTTATATTTTTTATTATAGACAATGTCTTGTATTGGAAATATGCTGGGGGTATTTTACTTAAACGCTTGTTGAAGGATGACACAGATAAAGTTACGCAAGAATTCCATGAAGGTGACTGTGGTGGACATCTTTATTGGAAAACCACTGCCAATAAAAATCATTAGAGCTGGTTTCTACTGGCCTAACCTTGTCCTTGACATTCACAAACAAGTCACTTCATGTCATAAATGCCCGATTTTTTAGGGAAAGAGAAAACTGTTGCCCCTGCCCTTAAAGCCTATCTCTGTCAAAAGCCATTTCCAGCAATGGGGATTAGATTTCATTGGTGAAATTCATTTCTCTTCCTCTACCAAACATAAGTGAATTCTTACAGCCATTGATTACTTTACCAAGTGGATAGAGGCCACCCTTTCTAGAAATTCCACTCATGCTATCATTATTAAATTCTTTGAGACTAATATCCTCTCTAGATTTGGTTGTCCTAGAAAAATCATCACTGATAATGTTGCAGCTTTCAAATCTAAAAAGATGGTTGAATTCTACCATAAATACCATGTCACAACAACTTATTACCCTCAAAGGTAATGGGTTGGCTGAATCCTCAAACAAAAGTTTGGTAAACATCATCAGAACGATGTTAGAGGAAAACAAAAAGTCTTGGCACGACAAGATGGTAAATGCACTTTGGGCTGATAGACTTACTATTGAAAATTCCATTGGCATGTCACCATACCAATTGGTCTATGGGATGGATGATTTTCTTCCATCCTCCTCAGGAGTCCCAGTAATGAAGATCATACAAGAAGTGCAAGTTAAACCCAATGATGTACAAAGAAGTATTAATCAAACTATCCAGTTGCAACACTCTAGGGAGGAAGTATACCACAATACCCAAGTTATTCAAGAAAATGTTAAAAATATTTTTGACAGAAGAACAAAAGTTGATGACTTTAACATTGGGGGCCAAGTTTTAAGATGGGATTCAAGGAGAAAAGACAAGGTAAAACATTGAAAGTTTGATAATCTTTGGAATGGGCCATATGTTGTTCATGATTTTAGGGGAATAACGCATTCTACTTTAAAGACCTTGATGGAGCAGAGATACCTAGAGGTCCTGTTAATGGTAGGATGCTGAAGCACTACATTTCCTAGCTTATAGATTTTCCTTTCATCATTGTAAATATCATAGTATTTATGGCTTTGATTGGGTAACTTATCAATAAAGGTTGAAGCCTACAGTGAAGGCCTGAAGCCTAGAATGATGAGCTACCAATAGTATCCTAGACAACAAAGAAATTAGTTGAATACATTACAGAAATGGAGTACTCAAGGCTACTGATCTTATGTTCTTGACATCTCACTTGGAGAAGTGCCATCACCATCTAGATCCACTGTTAGGGTCCTATAAATTATAGGATCTCAAGGTGATTGAGTATTTTGTATCTGTAATTTTATATTGTACATAAATTTCAAATGATTTCTAGAAAAAAATAAAAAGTTAAAATCAAAATAGGGTATGTTAGAAAAATAAATAAATAAAAAAGAAAATATGAACCCCACAAAAGAAAAATAGAAAATAAGACTCAAAGTGCTGCAAGTCCAAGTGCCACTACTGATAAGTTAGATCGTTTATTCCATTTTCAAATAAGGATCGTGTGCAAATTGTTCTTGAATACCACAACGATTAAAATTATGTTCAGGTCATACAGTTTAATCATGACTGACACATTTAAATTTTAGTTAAATAGATTAGTGAATGAAGGTTTACCAAGCAGTTTAAACTTGTTAAATCAGTAGCTAGGTAGAGATAAATTTGACTCAACAGTTTAATCTGAGTGAATGGAAAAATAAGTGATATAATAAGGTAGATGTACATAAAATAAAAATAATTTGGGCCTACTAGCTTAAGTGCACCCTGCAAAGCAAGAAGAGAAATTGTTCGCTTCAAAAAAGAATGGAATGCAAAAGGGTAGGTAGAAGCACTATGGTGGTTAGAGGAAAAACATGAAGATATTATCCTAAAGTCAAATCTCAATTATTATTTTCATGTGCAGAAGAAAAAGACAAAGGATTAATTTTTTATGCTAAAGTTTAATATATCAATTAATTTTTGGTGTATTAATCCCCTATTCCTAAGTTTTAATCCCCCAAAGTCACCCCTCCGCTCATATTTTCATCCACCCACCTATTCCTAAGTTTTGTTACCCCACCATACACCCCAACTATTCCTCCACTATGAATTAAATTAATTTCCGCCAACCCCACCAAGTGCCCTGTCATGTCACATTAACACTCTGCCACCTCTCCCCTCATCTGCACCCACCTCCCAAGATCCAATGACCCACAGTGTATTTCGGTCCCCCCTCACCATCCGAACTTTATCGGGGAGGGTCCAAAATGGGTGATATTTGAAATTGTGCCCGCCACTACATGTCGGCATTACATTATTTCTCACACCCCTAAAGCGAAACCATTAACCGCCTCCCCCCACTCCAAAAAGCAGTTTCTCCACCTCCCAAAACCACTCCTCTATGTGTTGTGCTCCCACCACTTACCTTCTGCCATGTCATTTTCTCGTTGGCTTCACCAATCACATCCGCTCCCTCCAAAATTAAGTCATTAAGCAATCAATTCGCTTAACCGTTAATTCAATGGACCCACACCACCATCAATGGGAAAACCAGAGTGTTATATAATCCCTCCTTTTGATCATTAACCAGACACTGAGTTTTTACCTTGCCACTGCTATCGCTCTGTTATAGGTCTACTATTCAAAATTACAAGCATTTCACTAGGCTAGGAACATTGTTCGCTCACTCAGTTCTAGGATATTACCTCTGGTTTTTTTTGCCAATCCTAAGTCCTCTATATGTACTTAAATATGTAATCTAGTTTTCACCACTGTCCATAGCCTTTTCTGAAGATGGCTCCAAAAGATAAGGGACCAGAGGAACTTCTGAGTCCTCTGATCCACCCTCCCATTGATTTCCACCACATCCCTTTGGCAGACAGAGACTATAAGATCTATGAAACTCTCTATGAATTTGACCTTTTTGAGATGTATTGTTGGCTCAAGGACAAATATATAGATAAATTAGATGACATTCAACTATGGGAATCCAATTTTCCCCACTATATTTTTCCACGTACCCACAACAACCAAGAATTTTTTAGGAAGTGTCATGCATGTTATTTTCCAAGCTAAAAAGCCATCATTTCCCCCACTGGAGAGATTCTATTCACTATCAATCCTCAAGCTATAGACTAGATGATGCAAGCCCCTATAGTAGAGAATGCCACCCCCTTTTCCTATGAAGCACTTGTTGAACTGTACTAGAAATTGGATTTTTCTAAGAAGCCCAAAACTCTTGAGTTTTTCTTGAAAGAAGATGCCCCATTTTCAAAGAAAAATCATCCCTATCCCTCCTCTCTTTTCCCTGAGAGAGCCAAGAAAATTATCACAAGAATCTCTTACCTCCTTGGCTATTACTCAAATTAGTGGGTAGATGAGGCCATCATAGGATTTTTGTCCATTTTCTCTGCTGATTATAAGCACTCCATCATGTTTAACTTTAGCCAATTCTTGTAGATTCTATTCATGAGTAGTTTATCAAATTCCAGACTAAGGAGGTATTCAGGTATGCTTCTGTGTTAGTTTATATGTTCTTATATTTTCAGGGATACAACATCAAGTTTTCTTTATAAAAGCTCGATGAAGAAGGAAATCAACAATCAGTCATCTTATGAACAAGACTGGTGATGAAGGAACAAAAAGAATACTCATGCAAATAGTTCATAGAGATGTTTGTCCATCCAGTAATCAGTCTCTTAGGCAGCAGGACAGAGCCAAGGATCAGTGAGGAAATTAGAAAGGTTTTGCAGCTATTAGACCAAGTCTAGATAGGGGATTGGTACCTCTAACAAAATTATTCAAAATTGAGAATATTTGGGTGTGAACTTGCACCTTACGAGCTACCTAAATTCCTCCCAATGAGGATTTTTCTCTAGAGTACATAAGGCAAATTCTCAATATGGATGAGATCCACTTTGTAGTTTCCAAGAAGAAGTCCCAATTCAAAATTAAAACACACATAGGGCCTTTCATTTGCAATAGTAGGGTAGCAGGGGAAGAATTAGATAAGCTACTCAAAGAGATGTAGTTCAGCCTTGGTTTCACGTGTTCATATGATCCGTTGGGGGTCATTTCTAAGTTAAGAGTAGAAAACAAATCTACTGCTTATTTCCACACAGCCAGACCAGAGATAGAGAAGTATAAAAACCAGCTAGAATGGACTGAGAACACCCTACAAGAGGCAGATGAGTAGTTGGTGTCATCCTCCACAGTACAAACTCCTACATGTAAGAGAAAACAACAAAGAGAAGTAGAGAAGAAGAGTCCCCTTCAGGGATTGAAATTTTCAGTGAAGGTTTCAAAATCATGTTTAGAAAGAAGGCCAAACTCAGTTCAAAACTAAGCCTCAGAAAGGATTCAGAGCAGTAGAACGTTATCACCACTAATGAGCCATTTTTTTCCTCATTAGTAGGTGATCAGACCATATTGTCTCCCACTACCTCCATGGCTTCAAAAGATCAGCAACAGGTTATGCAAACCGACATATCTACCATAGGGGAGAGAGAAAAAAGTATATTGGATATTTTTAAAGAGATTAAAGTGAGGAGTGAGGCCTTGAAGATCAATGCCTACAATCAGTTCTGGAATATGACTTCAAGTTCTCAAAGCAGGTTGTTGTCAGCCTTTGATTCAGAGAAAGGAAAAATGAAAATGACGTTTCTCCAAGCGTAGGTTCCCTAGCCCAAGACAACATCAGACTACAAGAAGACAACATTTGAATTTGATGTGAAAGACACACATCCCATTGAGCAAATGGAGATGCACAAGCAAACTGGGGAAATTATTTTCTCCAATATCACTAACACTGCTATGAGTTTATCTAAATTGCAGGTTACATTAGCCAATGTTCAATCACAATTGAATATGGAAAAAATCTCTGCACTTGGCAAAGACACCAGGATCAAAACTTTGGAGGACTTGGTGATCAAAGTAGATTATGACCCTATAAGAATCAATGCTATAGAAGAGTTGGTAAGGAAAAAGAATTTAGACATAGAAACATTAAGGAAACAATTGAAGTTACCAACTTCAAAGGTTCCTCTAGCCAAGGACATTGAAGAAACAGAGACTCAAAAGGCAAACATGATGAAGCTCATCATGGAGTAGAGTGCACAATTGAAGAAAATGGAGACAAAGATGGAAAAGATAATTAAAGAAAAGGAGCAAGCTGCCAAAATGGTTTTTGTCCCTCTGGAAGCACTCCCTATCACACAACCACATCTTCTACAACAAACACTGGGGTAGCTGTTGATTAGTTGGCAAATGCAGTGTAGAGCATGTCTCTCCAGACTAAATAAATCAAAAGGTTGCAGGATCAAGTAAATTTTCTACAAGATAATCAGACAAAGACTGAGACTTTTCATGCAACAAAGCTACAGAGAGCTCAAAACTAGATAGAGGTATGGAGGAAATCAACAATTGAGTCTTCTATTGGTTACACATTGTCCCAAGTCAAAGAGATTATATGGAATAATATCATTGAAGAAATAGATGAAATATGGCCATGTATCGAGATTATATTCGAGCAGAAGGAGTTGATGGAGAAAGCCAAGCAAACCGTTTCCACTATCAATGTTGAATTGGGAGAACTGCCTGATGCAGCCAACCACATCATAAAGTTCCTCAATTCCAAAAACAGATATGAGCTGGATGATCTGGTAGTAGATGACAGAACAAAAATGATCCTGGAAGTAAAGAAAGTTCTAACAAAGAAGAACTTGGTTGTACAACTGATAGAGAAATGTGACACTTTGGAGGTAGCAATTAACAAGTTTTTCACTAGAATAGATGCATAGAACAAGAAAGGTCTACCTTCTTTATTTGTGATCAATGACAAATTAATGACCAGGGAAGACTACAAGAAGAAGGTTCAAGACATTTCAAAGGACACAAATAAGTTTTCCCACATCAGAGGTACTATGATAGGGAGAGATTTTTATGAAGCTATCAGCAACATGAGTTTTATCCAACATGAGATAAAACACACTTTTGCAGTAAAACCCACTTTTTCTCGGTATACTGAGGTAAATGAGATCTACCGCAAGGTAACAAAAATTTCCATTCTAGATGAGAAGAAGTGGGATAAGTTGTGTGAATTATAGGATTAAATAGACAGGTCAGCTTCACCAGTGCAACACTCGAATAGTGGCCATTCAGCAACTGTTCTCCTCCAAAGCAGTGCCAGATGTCCAGATCACTCCACCAAATTCATTCCTTTTGATCACATTATTTCATGTCTGTTAGTCTGAAATCAATAATAGAATTCCATGTCACTAAGGCATCAATTTTAATCCTTTTGTAAATTTTGTTTAAATGCTTCATTCTGTCGAAGTTATTGAGGGTTGGTCCTTGAACATTATAATTCTTTCTATCAAGCACTATACCTTTTTCACGTTGTTGGAGCACCATTAATGAAAAGACTTTTCACAGGATGCTTGTGTTACGAAACACTGGTGATGTTTTTCCTACTGTAATTGTGTTTTCATTGTTATTCTTCTTATGTTATTCATCTGAAATCTAATTGTAAAACAAGAGATGTGAAAAATAGGATATGATTTTGAACACCTTATTTGGACTATGTTTACAATCCATATGTTTTCTTTTGAAAGTATGATTGAGAAATTCTTAAATGCTTCTCAATCCGTACTAAATAACACCTATTCTCCATTCCATAATTTAATTTAAAAGATCAAGTAAATCTAGCTAGCTTTCCTTGTGATTACTCCTTTGAACTTTTGGTCTAACATTCTAGTTTTATTTCACTCCATAGCCCAATGGAAAGAAAGTGATTTGATTGGATCAACCAACCAATCAACCAAATTCAAACAAACAACCAAGCATAATCATAAGTAGCCTAAAATCAACCTAAAAACCAACTAAATCATAAAGAGAGAGCCCTCTTTGAAAGTTGGCAGGGCTAGATCCCAACATTCAAAAGTGGTTTGATGTTGTCCAGTGTATTTACTCCCACAACCTCAAAAATACATAACGATAACAACTATTTCTACTAAAATTATTTTCAAGCATTTGTACCCACATAAAAATACAATTATGGAAAAAAGTAAAAATAAAACAATTATACTTACAAGGTACGTCTACTCATCGTGACCCTAGGGCATAGTAATTTTGTCAAGGCCATAAACTTTTGAATAAATTCCATATTTGTTGTTGTATTCAGGGATGTGGTAGTCAGGATTCTGCTTAAAATACTGCAATTTCAAAAAGGCCTCATTCAACCATAATTTCAAGAGAATTGGGTTGCATAGAAGTATAGAATGTTTTCAAGAAGTTGTATTCAAAAATAATTTTACTCGTGCATGAAAAATAGGCTATTTGAAGGAAGCTGAAGGCCATCACCAGAAAAGGCACAAAGATCCAAGCATTGATTATGAGAAGTCCTGATAATTCTTTGATGGGGCCTGTCAAGGAACCCTCCTAGGTATGTGTGGGGTAGGGGCTACTATCCTTTTTAAATATGATATTGGAGATGTACAAAAAATAGAGTTGAGTTCTTTGCATCATGCCTTCATATGAAAATAATAGAGAAACAAGACTCACAAAATGTTCAAAGAGCAATTCTTATAGACCTGCGTAGTAAAATCTACTTGTGATATCGCATGGGAAGTACAAAGATATATTTTCATAAATGATTGATATTCAAATAATGTGACGATTCCATTTTATGTTCTTTGACATGTTAGCTTTTGAAGCCTTAGACATATTTACTTCTTGGCACTGAGTGGCTTCATTATTGAAATCATGATCAGACTCATCATCATCTCCATGCATGCATTGGATGTCTGTATGACCCCTTTTGGTATAAAATGCATGTAACGTTTATTGTACATATTAATATAAACTAAAGAATTTCATTAAATAAGTAAATAAATAAAATAACTAATTTATGCACAATATTTATATAAAACATAAGTTCAAAATCTAGAAATTGAGGTACGAAAGTGCTTGACAAAGAAAACTTACTAGAGAGAATCGTAGTAATATCCAGTTCTCTCTTTGGATACCTTGGGAACAAACAATATTCATCAAATAGGCTTTTTGTATCATCCGAGCATAGATTTCTTTTTCCTTGTAAAATTAACCAAGCCAGCCACAATATTAATATTCAAGTAGATACACATGTTCAAATAGGCTATAAATCAACCAGATAGAAGATAGTTGTAGGTGACAAGATTTGGAAGTAGGAAATGAATAGGGAAACAATATTAATGACCAAAGAGCTAATTAAACTAGAAATGGACTTGTTTTCAAGCAGTTAAAATTGGAAATGATAATAAACTAAGCTAATACTATTGAACTCTAGCGATATTTTTCTACAGACCTTTCTTTTTTAGGTATCAATAAAATAATAAAAATATAGCTCAAGCACAACCTGCATGTTTATTGAATTGTCGAGAATGTGGTAGTTATTGTTAGAAAGAGATCCAATAGAAATAGCTCATACTAGAAAACCTCCAATGTTTAGAGACAAATTATTCAGTAAGTGATTTTATAACTGAGAACATTATTAGCTGTTGGCTTAGGGGGGTTGGACCCAGGTTCAGAGTTTTTTGCACCAACCAAAAAAACCCTAAATGCTGGCCCTTTCAGTAACAACCTGCATAGTGCAAGTTGCAGTCTCACCCAAAGTAGTATTGGGGGATGCTAGAACCATGTTTCTACATCCAGGGACATGTGAGGAGTGGTTCTTAAGCTCTTATAGCTCTGATATGCCTTTGCGCAGATCAGTATTCTTGTATGGCCTAATGCTACAATTCTAAGAAAATGGGTTCCAAACCTTCACGAAGGTTTGCGATCATTCTTTTTGGACCCTAAACCAATAGTTTATCAAATTTCACACATTTATCAATTACCCTAGATATGTCTTCAAGAAGATCTATCTAATTCATCAGAAATCATAAAAAAATAACCCTTATCTTCACGAAAATGGATAATTACTTAAATAATGCACAAATAAGATAGATTCAGCTATTTCACGCAACATTTATTCATTATTCCATAAAAATCATATTATACAGCGACATATCATATCATAAATAGAATCAACAATAATGCTTAGATTGCAAGGTAATTCTTCAAAATCAGTGTCTATTTATCTTCAATGCTTAGATTACATACTCTTTCACCCTGTGAACTCAAATGCAGGGGTCCGCGCACTGAACTGCAGACTTACCACGGCCTCCTGCGCACTCAGCTTTAGGAGCCTTCCCTTTTGCCTAAGTACAGGAAGCAGAGCATTTGTGCCTTAGCACTTGCTCAAAATAGTCTCTACCTTAACTCCAAGTTATCGACTACTACCTCTAGATTGGCTATCACTCAACTATATATAGCTTTCTTCAATACAATACCATGGTCCGCAGATGATGGGTGAGTCCCAAAACTGACCTATTTACTTATCAAACAAGGGGCTAAGACCCCTTTGACTCCTATCTACCTACGTGCTCCGCGTCCACATTTCACAGAGACTTTACATATTTTACAAAAACTTATACAAAATTTTGGTTAACTAACCCCAAAATTAACCTTAGGGACCTTATCCCAACAAGCCCCAAACACAAAGATTGTGACTCGCCCTCGAGTCACTCAGCTAGCACTTCAATCTTGCTGTGGAGACCACCTAGCTTGAATAATACAACTTCAGCAACATTATGTGCCACAACCTACTGCACTTCTTCGACTAGTTTCAATGTTGTCGGGCCTTCCATTGTGAGGAACATTGTTCTCTGTGTTTGCTGGAGTGCCTTTAGATTTTCTTGGAATGATAGAGAAAGCTGGTAGGCTTCCTTTAGCCACGACTGTAATCTAGCCTTTATAAGGGCCTCTTTTCATTGTAATTCTTCCATCTGTGCTTGCAACTACTTTCCCTCCTGTAACTTCACAAGGTGTTGCGCCGAAGCCAAAGTGCGTGCAGTCGCTTAGACCTCATCATACTTCTATTGTGTCTCTCGAACATCAGTGTTCAACTTCTACAAGTTCGGGTTCTCCTACATATTTGTCCATAATTCCATTTCTTGGTTGAACATCATTGCATAGTCTTTGACTACGGTATCCAATGCGTTCATATTTTCCTTGATTGTTGCTCCGCGTTGCTCCGTAACCTCTAGTGGAGTAGTTGATATCAAATTTAACTTCAGCTCTACTATCTTCATTTGGAAATCAAAAGTAACCATGCCAGCTTCATCCTTTGATGTGCGTATTGCATCAACCAATTTCATTACTTTTGCTGAAGCCTCGACATCCTCCGGGATGTTCAATTTGCGAACTGTCTTGCATGCCTACTCTATTGTTGTCTCTAGGATATGGCTTCATGTTTGCATATCCTCATTTGTCTTCAGTGCCCGAGTCTTCTTTGTGAACATTTGTTCATTGTTGACCTTAAGCTCACTTATGACTATAAGGGCACACTATTCTCGAATCCTCAGCTCATCTGAAACCCCCTGATGTAGTGCATAGAGGGTCTGGAGTGGCAGCAAGGCCAAATTTAGTCCCATGTCCTTCACTGTACCGATCCCAACGCAATCCTCGTCTAACTCTACGTGAACGGACCCTTCTGGCAATGGTATGATTCTGAGGTCTTAAGTCTGTTCCAACTCTATGACTGTTCCACTTCCTTGTGTCAGGCTCGCTTGCAACCCAATCACTTGCCTGACGCTTGCCTAAATCTTACCAATCTGGATTTGCAGTTCATGCAAATCCTTTTGGACACTCCCTAGTGTTTGCATATATTGCTACTTGAACTGCTTCCAAAACTCTATTGTGGTATCGCACACCTTGACACCGATCTCATCGAGATCACCTTCTGTAAGCACCACTGGATCAATGTGTGTCTACTTATCACACTTATGCTTCTTTTGCTTCCCACCAGACTACTCCTTTTCATGCTTCCTCAAGGTGAAAGAAGTGCTTTTTCTCCTCTCCACCGCCTCTATCCTTCCCTGAAAGTTCTTGCTCATCCATGCGTTGTGAAGCCAATTCTTCAACTTCTTCTGTGTTTGCATGTTATTTCTAAGCCTGCTCTTTTGCAGTGTGCTCCTTTTACCCCCACTCTTTCTCCTCAGCTACCTTATTAGCAACTTCCTTCTTCTTCTACTCAGCGAGAGCTCGCGTTGCCTTTTGAGCTGCGTCTTTATGCTTCTACGCAACGATCAACTTTGCAAAAAAGCTCTTTACACTTTTACTTGTACCCACACCAAGCTCCGTGGGTTCATGCCACTCTGATGGCCAACTCCCCATGATCTCCTGCACATCTATCTCAGATACCAAATACGATAGCTTGTTCCATAATAGTTCTTTGGGTCCTTCAATGCTTTGATGGAAACATTGTGGAAATCGACCTTGAACTCCACATAGGCCGTTAATTGAATGAACAAGGTTGGCGAAAACCTTGGCCTCTATCTGATAACCATTTGAAGGTCAAATGTAGTTTTAACCCCCTACAAAAATTACCTGCATATGAATTCTAAAACACAAAAAATAAACAATGTGAGAGCATAACACATAAAACAGATATACACATAGATTTTTCCCTGGATCCCAAAACTGGGACTGTTAACTTGATTTTTCATTATGTTCCTTTCAATGTTACAATACATATTTATACATGCCAAAGCATCCAACACCATGGACCGAAAACCATCACGTCCAAAAAACATGTGTGAAAATCATGCACAAAACCATAGGTGGGTCCGCCCAACCTAACATAGGGTCCAAAACCAAAATTTTCCGGGGCGCTTCCCCAGAGCCCATAAAGTGGGGTTACGGGTACCCCTCAAACCCCCTGTTAACTATGTGGAAAGAATATAACACAACCCAACAATATCCCATTTGTTGTTTTCTTTCCACAGGGGGCCACAGGAGAGCTTAGTCATTTTTCCAGCCCTGAAACGCCCATTGTTTCTCTACACCAAGAGAACTTCTCAGAGCTCACAGTTTTTGTCAATGCATCTGCAGTATTCTTCAAAGTGTCCACCTTTACCAGCAACACCTTTTTGTCTTCTATCATATCCCTCACAAAGTGATACTGAACATCAATGTGCTTTGTCTTTGAATGATAAGCCGGGTTCTTTGCCAAGAAAATTGCACTTTGGCTATCACAGTCTATCCTTATAGCTCCCTGTACTAACCCCATACTTGAACACAATCTCTGCAACCAAACTGCTTCCTTGCTTGCATGAGTGGCTGCCATGTATTCTGCCTCTGTAGTTGATAGTGCCACTACAGATTGTTTCTTACTCATCCAACTGACTGCACCTCCAAATAGGTTAAACACATACCCACTTGTAGATCTTCTCTGATCCAGATCTCCAGCCCAGTCTGCATCAACAAAGCCATGGATATCCAACACTCTGTCCAATCCTGGTCTTCCTTGGTAGCACAAACCATAATCACTAGTGCCACGCAAATACCTGAAAACCCGCTTCACTGCTGTCCAGTGCTCCTTCCCTGGTTTTGACATAAACCTGCTCAATACTCCCACTGCATGTGCAATGTCCAGTCTAGTACAGACCATGGCATACATCAAGCTACCGACTGCACTTGCATATGGAACACGGGACATGTCCTCTTCCTCTTCTTGTGTCTTGGGACACTGTTCAACAGATAACCTCACACCTACAAGAATAGGAACCTTCACCGGTTTACTATCCCACATATTAAACCTCTGCAATATTGTCTCGACATACTTCCTCTGGTTTAACCAGAGCTTCCTCTTTGCCCGATCTCTTTTAATTTCCATGCCCAAAATATAGTTTGCAGCACCGAGATCTTTCATGTCGAATTTGGAGGACAATTGGGTCTTCAAATCCTGGATAATTTCTTTGTCATTTCCAACCAACAACATATCATCCACATACAAGACCAGATAATTAACACGGTCACCAATTAATTTAAAATACACACAATGATCTGCTTTTCTTCTAGTGAAACCAAGTCCCCGTATAAATGTATCAAATTTCTGATACCACATCCTTGGTGACTGTTTTAACCCATACAGAGACTTCTTTAACTTGCATACTAGTTCTTTCTTACCCTTCACCGAAAGCCTTCAGGTTGCTTCATGTAGATTTCCTCTTCCAAATCCCCATGAAGAAATGCTATCTTCACATCCATCTGCTCTACCTCAAAATCAAAAGCAGCAGCAACAGATAAAAGTAATCTAATAGAAGTTACCTTG
>APFE030152779.1:0-37616 GCA_000404065.3 Pinus taeda
CTCATTGGCATACTCAATCCCCTTATTTGTGCAAGATCTGGTGCACAACTATAATCACAACTGATAGCAATCTGATTCTCTAACACCTGTCCCTGCTGAACTGAACATGCACTGACATGCAACTGAGTTAACTGATGTATTCATTAGTTGTATTATGAGTTAATAACTTGTGAATTAATTAATAACTAATTCACCCAACTCATCTATAGTCTATTTGCCAGTTAGACTAAATACAACCAGTTTAAAAAAGCTAAACTGAACACAACTCCATCAACTGCACCTCCAGTCCACTAAACTCAACTCACTTGAGTTCTAACTGAAGTCCTGCATGCAAATATTAGTCATCCCATAGGTAACCACGTATTCCTTCTGGGATCTGCATGTACCACATCCGTAGCTCATCCTGAAGTGCTCCAAGAGAATAAGACAAAGTTTATAGTCTAAATATTATTATGAGCTAATAATATTTGACTGTTCTATATTTAGACTGAGCAGTCACTTCGCTGTGATCTAAAAATAGAATTCCATCTATTTTCCCAACTTGATCAATTATCCATAAACAACAACCTGCAATCCATAGAAATGATCCATATGTCTAAAAATAGACATAGTCTAAAAATATACTTGCGCCAAAAATAGCCTGCGGGCCCACTTAGTGAAGGCGACTCTTTTCACTAAGCTCCATCATCTTGTTGCAATCTCAACAAGCATTTCTTGTTGCACACTTTTCAACAAAACAAGCCTCGAAAGCTTCTTATGAAAGCATCTGCATCTATATTATCTTTCTTAGAAAGCATTAGGAAAGATTGGAACTTACTCGTGGAAAATGGACTTGCTAAGAAAGATGCTTATAATTGATGATAGATTTGTTGGGTTGTGTTATATTCTTTCCATGACTATCCCACGTAGTGAACCGAGGGGTTAGAGGAGGGGCGAAACCCCCCCTTTGTTAAGTCGATTGCACAACGGGGGAGTCACGAGGGGGTGATAGCCCCCCTTGTCCGAGGGGTTTGAAGGGGGGCAGGGAACCCCCTCTATGGGGTCCGGGGTAGTGCCCTGGGAAAAAACAAATTGGACACTATATTAGGTTGGGCGGACCTACCTATGGTTTTGTGCATGATTTATGTCCATGGTTTTGGACGCGATGGTTTTCGGTCCATGGTATTGGATGCTTCAGCATGTATAAATATGTATTGTAACATTGAAATGAACATAATGGAAATTCAAGTTGGTAGTCTCGGTTTTGTGTTCCAGGGGAAAACCTCTGTGTATATGTGTTTTATGTGTTATGCTTTCACATTGTTTATTTTCTGTGTTTTAGAATTCGTATGCAGGTAATTTCTATATAGGGTTAAAACCTACATTTGGTATCGGAGTTGTTTTAGCTTCAAGGGGACGCCTTTTTTGCTGAGGGGTTTCGCTCGGGCTTGTAGTAGACCTTGTTCAGGGGAGATCTGCGGGATCGATTCTAGTGGTGAAAGAAGATTGCGAGCAGTGGAAAGATAGAGATCGAGAAATTTAATGGTCAGAGTTTTGAGTTATGGAAACTCAAGATGGAGGATCTGTTGGTGGATAAAGATCAGTGGATCGCAGTAGATCCAAATACTAAGCCAACAGGATTGTTCGATGAAGAATGGAAGAAGTTGGATCAGAAGGCAAAGAGCAAAATACGATTA
This sequence comes from Pinus taeda, assembly GCA_000404065.3. NCBI lineage: Eukaryota > Viridiplantae > Streptophyta > Pinopsida > Pinales > Pinaceae > Pinus > Pinus taeda. Next base: position 1,677 of record APFE030152779.1, read on the forward strand.
TGTGTCTCAGATTTAGTATTTTCGAATGTATCAGGGGAAGCTACAGCGAAGGCTTTCTGGGAGAAGTTAGGGAATTATACCAATCTAAGTCTCTAGTGAATAAATTGTTCCTACGTAAAAAGTTGTATAACCTGAGGATGAAAGATGGAGGTGTAGGAATTTACAGGGTAAGTTCCTCAGACAGAACACCAAAAGGACATCGCTCACAAACAAATCACAGATCAATACACCAGTATTTTGACGTGGTTAAAACCCTCAGAGAGGGAAACAGTCCACGGCCTACGCCAACGTGGCTACTACAGGCAATTTATTAATAAAAGAATGAAAATTTACATAAGCTTCTCTCATGCACGGTGAACCTACAAATGACCCTCCATGCGCTTTAAATAGAATTCATGGACCAATTGGTGTCAAGCCACGGATCAAGTGTCGGTAATACCGAGGAGAGAATGAACCGTCGGATCACTACATATCGTGACCGTCGGAGTAAGTTACAAAATGTACAACGGTAAAGAAACAAACTTTACCTAACTCTATACCTAACTCTATACTAGACCAAGTTGAACTTAACTATTTCCTATGTGTCGGAATATCCTAACAGTAGAGAGGAGTTGTCAAGCTCCATCACATATTGACAAATGAACAGATTGCAGATATTCTCACCAAGGCATTATCAAAGAGAAAATTCTTGGTTTTTAGAGAACAACTTGGACTGATGGATGTAGCCGCTCTGGATAAAGGGGCAGTGCTGATTGAGGACACTGAGAAAAACCTTCATACCCTTCTCAAGCTCCCAGGGTGAGGAATTGAGATAAAGGGCTCTTGGGGTTGAGGGAACTCTGGAAAATAGGGCATTATCCCTATCTGTTACCCATAGGGTTGAAGAATGTTTATCCCCTATCTTCATACGTTCAAAGAATGTTGCTCCCCTACTTGGTCTTTGCAGAGTATACCCCAGATAGCATCATACCCACAAGTAGGCCAGCTTGTTGGGAATGTCACTCCTCATTTGGCCGACAAGTTGAGAGTGTACTTGGTGTTGAGCTAATTTATTCACACAAATTAACACAAGTATTCTTTGTCAATCCGGGTTGGTAATACTTGGAGGCAAGTCCACTATATATGAATATTAGATATAATCAAGCTTGAAAGATGAGTTTTTAAAAAATAAAGAAGTGCATATTACAAATATAACCTACATTAACAATTTCCAATTCACTTTGTAAAGAAGGAAAACTAAAATGGCTCTTAACTTAAGAGGTCCAATTCTTCCTCAATTATTACTTGATGAACAGAAATTAAAAACCATGAACCCTCAACAGCTTAAGATCAACAAATCGTCAATGAAGGGAGGCTCTTAACTTAAGAGACCTTTGGTATTTTCCATCATAATTCATTCACCATAATGTTATCGATTGAAAACTAGAAATACATAAGAAAATTGCTTGCATGTAATCAAGTAAAAAACTAGTTTCAATCCACCAATTTAACAGAAGGAGTGCTCAACTTGAACACCTTGTTATTCCATCCTACTAAAGTGATGAACAAAATAATGAAATAAATCATCACACATTAACCATAAACCAATCTGAAACAAAGCATGTAAACAAGTTTTAAAATAACTAGATCATGAGAAATTAAACTAGTCTAAATAAAAAAGTGTACTTAGCTTGGAATGGGGGCCCTCCACCCTTGCTTTGCACACTTGAAGATTGATATCAAAAGCTTAAACTTCAGTCACACACCCACATTATTGAATAGAAAAATAGTAGTAGAACAAGTTCTTCAAATTAGTTTCAAACTTCAAAATTTCTTAGCATGAAATTATACAAAAGTTACCCCCATAAGCCATCAAAGTCTTGGCTTTTAATAGAAGTTTTGTGAAACAAATTGATCTATAATATTTATAACAAGAATATCTACTCATATTCACCTATATAATTCGAACTCATCCAATCCATCCCAAGAAATATAGCCAATCCCATAAAATCTCAAAATTTTCCTATTTCCCAGGGATTTTCTAAGTGACTAGTCATGGTTGACCAGCCTTGAATGGGCCTAATAAAGCTTGTTTTGACTGAACCAAGTGAAGTTAGCTTAGTCCTAGTTCCCAAGCTGTCCATCCATGCAACTAAATCATGCCCAAGTGTCCTGCAAACATGTCATCCATATAGTTATTATGGGAATTTCTGAATCTGTCAAAATTTGCACTTGAAATCAATTTTTCATAAAAAACTTTAGAATTTGAAAAATTAAAATTAAATACTTGAATAAACATGAAATACATCAAAATGGGATAGATATAGTGGAAAATAGATGGAAAATATATGGATTAAGTAAGTTTCCTTAAGCAAAAATAGACCAAAATCGAGGACCAACATCTCCCCCTTGCTAATCAACAAGCATGTCCTCATGCTTGCTTATTCCTTTTTGATCTCTAGACCCCCGCTGTGGATACAATTCCTGTCTCTGATGCTTCTTTTTGTGCTTCTTTGATCAAATAGTCCATACCTATGTTATGTTCTTCCCTGTATAAAGTGGCCTTATCTTTCTGCTTCTCATACTTAGCCTTCCACATGTTCTTCTCTTTTAGCCAATTGAATGCCTGTTTGGAGAGTAGATCATTCTTTCTTTTCAACCTTATTATTTCCTCATTTAATATTTCATTTTCTTTAACCAACCTAGCATTATTCTTTTTGCTTGCTTTGTTTTCTTCTTTCAAATGTTTTTCCAAGATTTTGTTGATTTCTAGTTGGTCTGTTAACTCCCTAATCTTGCCCAAATTTATTTCCTTTTCAAGCTCTTGTGTAGTTTTCATTAATGATGCTGATGTTGCATCATCATAGTAGAAATCTCTCTCCAATGCTTCTATTTCAATATCATCCTCTTCTTTTTTTTCTGTTGAACATGTGTCTACTATCTGAACTTCTTTTTCTTTGTTATTTATCTCAGTTGGACTTTTGTTTCTAAACCTTCTAGGAATGGACATGATGGACAATTCATTTTCATTCATGACTGTATTATTTTTCTTTTTTTCTCTAAACCTGGGATAGAAAGGTAAGCTCATCAGCCCCCTGGTTTCCTGCTCTACCTTGTTCTGTTCCTCATTGATTTGTTCATTGTACTGGTTTTGTCTCATGAATTCCCTCCATACCAACCCTTGTGATCTTGCCTGGTATTCCACTAAGATTTTTATCAACCCTTGGTGATAAATTTGTGCTTCCCTTGGCTTATGTTCATGTTTTATTGATTCTGTCATCTTTTGGATGCTTCTAAAGAGGAAGCATGGCAGGTTAATATTAACTTCTCCCTTAATATGTTGTAGGAGTCTAATGTGATACAGATGGGAAACATTGTATCCTCGATCACATGTGAGGAATTTTTGTATTATTAGAACCAGTTCACCCCATGGTTCATTGAACCATTCCCTTGGTATACCTTTGGTCCAATTAAATGTCCCTTTCCTATTCTTTTCAAGGAAGAAAGTCCATGCTTTCTCCTTGAAATGCAGGCCCTTATGATAATTCTCTCCTGTCATTGGGAGATCTAGTGCTTGTGAAAGGAATTCCTGAGTCACGGGAATTACTACATTTCCTACCCTTGTTTGTTCTTGGGTGTAATTGTTAATAAATTCCCTTGTAACCTACTGTGACCACTAAATCTCTGCAAGAATCCGATCAGTCCTGCTTGATATAGTTTCCTTGTGTTTTCCTTCCTCCAATTTTTTATTTGAAACCATGGCTCTATTCTTGTTGTCATTGTTTCTGTAAACCATTGAAGTAAGCTTCTACTTTCATTAACTTCATTTGTTTATTTGTAATGACAAATAACAAATAGTATAAAATAAACTATCAGTTTATAGAAGCTTACCTGCCCTTTCAACAATTTAAATCAAATCTATTTTAGAACCCTTTTTCCTTTACAACCCCATTGTCTCTGTTTCAATACTCAATACTATCATTGTAGCAACACTATCCCTGTTTTGTTCAATCATCAAACATTTTGCCTTATATACCTTTGTAAGGAAAAAAAAAAAAAACTATGCTCTATTTCGAGGTAAAAATACATAAGAAAACAAATTAAACAGATTATGATTTTGTATTCTTCTTTACAACTTCACCATGCCAATCAAGATTCCATCAACATACTTATCATTTGTTGTTCTCTGAGTAAATAATCATGCAATCCATACTATTCTTTAAAATTGTATATAACCGAAATCTTTTAGTTTTCAACATTGCCCTGGTTATAACAACACCATAAAAAAAACTCCTCTATTCATCGTTCAATAGCTCATACAAATCCCTGCTCTGTTTGTGTATTAAAAATGCACAAGACAGACCCAAATACTCTGTTTCATTTACCCATTTTCATGTATCAAACTATGATTTGATCGAACTACCTGATTGTATGCACAGGTGTAATTAACTATTTGTTTTACACAAGTTACGTGCTCCATTCTTATTCAAAAACCTTAGTCTATGTAATTAACACTTTATGAACAGACCCTTCATCGACAATGCATGGACATTTATCCTTAGTTCTATTAACTTCACTATTTTTTTATTTGAACCTCACATTTATAACCTTCTGAAGTCATGGAAATTTTTCGGCGTTTAACTGGCTACCTACTGGACTCGTGGGCTGTTTTAGTGGTGCTCCATATTACCCGTATCTCCTCAAACTTCGTTTCAATGCCTTAGCGTGCTGACTGGTGGCATAAATAGATACATAAACGTTTAGATGACAGGCAGTTCCTACAGAAAGTTTAGTGATTGTGATCCTGACTTCACCTTTGCGATCTTATGGAAGAAAATCAAATCTCGTCTTGCATGAAATTTTCACAAGATTCTGGGCAACCGGCTTGCGCTATCTCCGTTAATTTACCTACTTATCTCTCCACAGTCTCAGCTATGTTTTTCCCCTCGCTTCCTCTATCAAAATGGTTAGTGCTTTCGCCATTATTCTCCGAAGCTCCTAAGGGTGATGATGGCAAACAAATGTGTTTAGCAATTAGCAGAATCATTCTAAGAGGTGCAAAGGTTTTGTTCTCAAATTTCTTAACCATTTTCAAATTTTTTACCGTGCTCTGACTAAGTAAGTCGTAAGCACATCTTATTGGGTGATGCTTGCGTGTTGGTCTTTTGACTAGTCGCACGTATCGTTACATTGTTATGCCCTGACCGTTTCCATGATTTGAATTTAATCTTGTCTGTATGTAGGTTGTGGCTTTCCTTCTATACTGTTCACGGCCTTGCCAACACACCATCCATTGAACGCATCAGCCTCTACCACCTTGCCACACAAGTTTATGATGTGTTGGGTGCAACATAACTTCATTTGCGTTCTTGCCACTACCCACAACTTCGACCTCATTATAATATGAACCATGTATTTTGAAATCATATTGTTTCAATGGTTGCAAGATCGTTGTAATTATATCCCCCGCCTTTATATTCTAATATCCTTGCATAGTTTGCCACTTTTGTTATGCGCTCAAAGGTTTTATGCCTAATACATTTCCTTTTTGTATTCTTTTACAAAATGCGCATATATTTCCTTGTTTAAATATTTCTCATAGTTTTAAAATTACCACCTTGGTCATGTTTAAAATTATCTCCATGTCTAATGTTTGATTTTCTTGTGCAGGTACCATCATATTGCATTCTCTCTTGATCCCTTTTTGCTTTGAGGAAAGATACTTAGGGGTATAGGCTTAGGGTTAGGGTTATGAATATGAAATGAATATAGGATATAATTAGGTTATGGAATGTGAGGGTTATAGGATATACATAAATGTAAGATGATACTTAGGATAGTGGGTGGAGGTAATGGAAAATATATACTTCAGGTACTAATCTCAATTTTAACAAAGACTAAAAATTTCTTAAAAAAAATTGAATTTACAAGAGCAAAATGTGCACTTACTATACTTGTAATTCCTTGATAATATTGGATGATGTCTACTATTCTTTGAAAATACTCGATGAGGTCTTCTGATCATATGTCTTAGATAGATTGAAACATAGAGTTTATTTCTACTTCCTATTCTACATTCTTCATTGATTCTAGTTTTTGGATTGTTAGTTGTCATTTAGGTCCCTCTGCAATTGTTTCATAACTCAGGTCCCAATGTAATGCACACTTTTATGCAATATGTACATGTTTATGCTCATATTTCAGGTCCCTCTACAATTAATTCTTATCAAAACAGGTCCCTACTGTCATACATTGTATACATGCTTTATATCATTTCAGGTTCATGCAATATATACATGTCTTTTTCTAACATTTCAGGTCCCTAACTGTCATCAATTTCAAAAAAAAATTAGGTCCCAACTGACAGTGGTTGCAAAAATATTTTAGGTCCCAACTGACATTGGTTGCAAAAATATTTCAGGTCCCAACTGTGAACAATACAAGTTTTGTCATCAATTCAGTTGCACAACTAAGTTTCTTGTGTGATCTCCCCCCTTGCTTGTTTATTGACTTGTCCTCAAATCATGCTTTTATGGAGGATTTCCTGTAAAACAAAGTTGTGATAAAAGTAGAACAAGAAAGTGTGAATTCATACTATCCAAAATGAGTTGGCTTTCCTCTATGAATCCTTGTTTGCTTGGTGCCAGTTTCCTTGTTTTCACAAGCAAACAAATTATTTTTTCTTTTTAATTTTTTTTTTTTTTATATTTGTTGTTGTTGTTTTTTTTTTTAATTATTTTGGAGTACTAGAAGATGGATGGCTCTACTATGCCATTATTTTCAATTATGTTCCTTGTATCAATTGTTTCATGAATTCTTCTTTGTAAATAGGGTTGTTGTAAACTTTGAGCCTATGTCCATTTACCAAAAATGATGTAGACTCCTGGTCAATTGTCTTGATTTGAACAGCTCCATTATCAAAGATTTCCTCTATCTCATATGGCCCTAACCAGTGTGTTGTGAATTTGGCCTTGAAATCTTTGAATTTGGAGTAGAATATTAATGCCTAGTCTCCTTTGCTAAATGTCTTGTTCTTGATGAATCTGTCATGCCATTTCATTCGTTGCTGCTTTACCAATGTTGTATGTTCTATTGCCTATTGGCGATGTTCATCTAGTTGATTTAATTCCATTATTCGTTGTTGTTGTGCTTCAGAAAATTCTAGTTCTAGTTCGGCTACCAATTTATATGTGTGTATCTGAAATTCTATGGGCAGTAAGACCTCTTTTCCATACACTAACTGGTATGGACTAAATCCAGTTGAGTTTTTCCATGTGATTTTGTATACCCATAGTGCATCTCTTAGTTTTTCCAACCAATCCTTTCTGTTCAACTGTACTGTTTTGGTCATTATGTTCTCTAGGACTTTGTTCGTTGCTTCCACTTGTCCCTTTGCTTGAGGATGATACGGAGTGGACTTCCGGTGCTTTATCTTATATTTTTCCGTAAGATCCTGAACAAGTTTTGAAGTAAACTATGCTCCCTGGTCAGTTACAATCTGTCTTGGCACACCATATCTTACAAATATTTCTTCAAAGAGGAAGGTGAGCACTATGTTTTCTGTTGCTTTTGTGACTGCCTTTGCCTCCACCCATTTAGTGACATAATCTGTACATACCAAGATGTACCTCTTGCCATTTGATGGTGGATTTATTGGTCCTACAAAATCTAGAGCCCGTTGCTCAAATGGTTCTATTAGAACTTGTGGTTTGAGTGACATCTCATCTGATACTATTGATCTCCCTATTCTTTGGCAACTATCACACTGCTTGACATATGCCTTGGAATCTTTGAATATTGCTGGCCAATAGTAGCCCAATTGCAGCACCTTGTAGGCTATTCATTTGTCTGCAAAATGACCACATGGTTCATCATGACATGATTTCAGGGTTTCTAATATCTCATCTTCTCTCACACATTTTCTTATTATTAAATCTAAACCAGTATAAAACTGATCGCCATTTACCCAACTATATCTAGAGCTTTCTTTAATGATTTTTCATTTTTGTTTCTTTGAGAACTGTGTTGGAAATTTCCTAGAAGATAGATAGTTTGCTATGTCTACAAACCATGTTGTTTTTACTTCTCTTGAAAACAAATGTTCATCTGGAAAATTATCTACAACTAGATTTGGATCATTGGGTGAATGTATTCGTGAAAGAAAGTCAGCCACTTGATTGTCTTTCCCTGGTTGATCTTGAATTGTAATGTTAAATTCTTGCATTAACAATAACCATCTTGTTATTCTACCATTTGTGATAGATTTATTCATTGCGTATTTGATTGTTGAATGGTCTGTGTGAATAAACACTTGATATTCTATTATGTAATGCCTGAATTTATTTACTGCATGTACTACTATTAACATTTCTTTTTCTGTGACTGTATAATTCAATTATGCAGGTGTTAAGTTCTTGCTTATGTAATATATTGCATAATTGAACAGGTTCTCTTTCTGCCCAAGTGATGCGCCTATAGTAGTATCAGATGCATCAGTTGAAATATGAAATGGTAGAGACCAATTTGGTCCACGAAGTATGGGTGCAATTGATAGCTTTTCTTTCAATATTTGAAATGCATTTTGACAGTGATTTGTCCACTGGAATTCAACATCTTTTGCTAATAACTTCAATAGAGGTTGGGCTATTTTACTAAAGTTTTCTATGAATCGTCCATAATAGCTTGCATAACCCAAGAAACTCCTTACCTCTTTTTGTGCTGTAGGTGGAATTAAATTCACAATGACTTGTATTTTAGTTGGATCCACCTTAATTCCTGAGGCGGAAATATGGTGTCCCAAAACTATGCCTTCCATCAACATCATATAGCATTTTTCATTACTCAAGGACAACTTTGTTTCTATGCATCGCTTCAAAACTTTCTCAAGATTGTTTAAGCAATCTTCATATGTTTTTCCATATACTGTGAAGTCATCCATGTAGACTTCTACACATTCATGGATTAGATCAGCGAATATTGCAAGCACTGCTCTTTGGAAAGTTGCAGGTGCATTACATAATCCGATTGGCAAGACATTATATGCATAGGTTTCCCATGGGTAGGTGAATGTTGTTTTGTCTTGGTCTTTTGTTGCTATATTAATCTGATTATACCCACTAAACCCATCTAGGAAGGAGAAAAAATTCTTTCCAGCTAATGAGTCTAGAACTTGGTCAATGAATGGTAGCGGAAAATGGTCTTTTAATGTTGCTTTGTGTAATTCACGGTAACCTAGAAATATCCTCCACTTCCAATTTTTCTTTCGTACTATTACCAATGGAGAAACCCATTGACTTTCTGAAATAGGATAGATGAACCCAACTTTAAGCAATTTCTGTAGTTCTTCCTTCACTATTTCTTTCATCATGGGATTCATTCGTCTTTGAGGTTTCCTTACTGGTTTAATCTGATCATCTCTATAGATGTGGTGGATACATGTATTGGGATGGATTCCTTGCATGTCTATATAATCCCAGGCAAAAGCTTTTGAATGTTTTTATAATAATGCAATTACCTCTTGTTCTTGTGACGATTGCAAATGGTTTCCAATGTTCAAATTTTTTCCAGGATATATCTCAATTGTTTTGGTTGTTGAATTGGTAATTGTGTTTACAGGAAAAATGTTTGTAAAAGAGCTTTGCTAGGATTGAATTGTACAAGTTTTCTGAAAACATTGATTCAAAAGATTACTTGTAGCTTCGTATTGAATCTCTCTAAGTTGCTTTGAAATATTTGGTTTTGAGATGAAAAGATCTATTAAATCCTCATTCTCTTCTTCTTCTCTAAGGTCAAAAACTTGATTTATACTTAGAACTGATTTTGTTTGTTGTTGTTCTTGGGCTTCAAGCATTGACTCTAAAGAAGGTGATTGTGTAGGTGAATAAAGTGTAATGTATTTCCGTTCATCTCCATGTGAAATAATCATACTTCCGGATTTGCATCCAATAAAGGCATTAGCCGTGGCTAACCATGGTCTGCCTAACATTAGAGGATGTCCTCCCAAAAAAAAATTTGGTTGCAAGATGAGGAAGTCAACAGGATACTCCCATGAATCCAAAGAGACTATAATATCTTCTAGTATTCCTTCTGGTACAACTTTAGATCTGTCTGCTAACTCTAAAATTGTAGAAGTTGATATGTTGTTGTTTAAATGTAGATATTTCATTGTCTCCATAGTCATTACATTTATAGTGACTCCCAAATATATTAATGTGTTTGGAACTGAGAAATTATTTATTGAAATAGTAACCATAGGGATACCATGATCAATATATTTTTCTACCACAGTTTGTGTTGACATGAGACTTGCTAATTTGCCAATGACTTGGATTGTAGTAGGACCCTTCTTCTTTTTACTAGTTTTCTTAATGCATAATTCCTTTATTGTTTTAGCATATATTGATATCTCTTTGATTGCTTTCAATAAAGGAATTTTTACATATGAATTTTTCAATTCATCCAAAATATCAAATTCAAGAAGGTTCGTTTCTATTTGTTGTTCTACTAACCTCTCAGGATAAGGTGGTGTTTGAGTTATAATAGTTTATCCTTTTTGAATTTGTTTTTCAGATTGTGATGCTTCAAGTTGTTCTCCTTGCTCAATTGTCTCTTCTATGATTGGAGGAGAATCCTTTGTAAGAACCTTTCTAGACCTTAAATGGATATCATTTATGGGAAGAATAGAATATGTTGAAAAATATGTTGCTTCTTCTACATTGTATGCAGGTTTATCCATCTTATTGTTTGGATTTGCCACTGGTTGGGCTGGTAATTGAGTTGGTCTGGGCTGGTTCGAAGGTAGTTTTATATGTTGTGATTTTTTTAGTAGTGGTGGAGAATTATGTTGCAGAAATGGCATGGATATTGGATATGCAGAATTTTGTTGCGGAAATGGCATAGATTGCGAATATTGTTGATATGGAAATGGTTGTTGATATTATTGCTAGTATTGTTGTTGGTATTGTTGAGGTGGCTGGTTTTCATAACCATATCCTCTCCATCCTTGTGCAGGTTGGTTTGGATATTGTTTTGGAGGCCAATCTTGCCATGTCATTGGAGTATTCCAAGAATTTTGAGGCAAATATGGATAGTTTCGTTGAGGGAATTATTGCAGATTTTGTTGAGGAATCCTTGGTTGCCAAGGTCTTTGTGGTGCCACATAATAGAAACCTTTTGTTCCTTGTACTTCTTCCATTGGTTTCATTTGCAATTCTTTCAACCTTAGACAATATTTTGTTGAATGGTTTTATGTACAAAGACCACATACTTGAACATTATCCAAAGGACATTCTCTTAATGGATGTTTATTTCTACATTTGGAACAAAAGATTGCTAAAGCTTGTTCTTGTTCTTGTTCTTGTTCTTCTTTCTTCTTATTTTCCTTTAGAACATCTACCTGAGTTCCTAATGTACTTAGGAGATCAGTTATGAAGTTTTCTAACAAGCTTCCTATCTCTACTCTTGTTACTCCTGCTGCTGATTTTGGGGCTTTTGAACTCACCTCTCTCTTTCCAGATTTTTATCTCCCTCTAGAATATTTTTGACATAAATCGGCAATTTCATTAAATGGCAAGTTTGAAATATCTCCCTTTCCCATCACATTCAGAATGTCAAGATACTCATCTCTTATACCTTTGAGAAAGATTGTTCGAATGGTTTCTTGATTTAGAGTGTTGTTTGGATTTTTGTAGATTATATGCAAATATTTCTAAGTATTCTTCTAGAGTTTTTTTCCTCTTGTTGTGTCATTCTGAAAACATCTTCTTTTGAGTCCCTAGGCCTATAATAGGCTTGATACTTTTTAAGAAAAAATGATCTCATATCAACCCCAGAAGCTATTGTTTTCTCTCTTAAACCCATGAACCATTTTAAGGTTGCTGCTTTCAATGTAGCAGGAAAGAGATGAAGTTTGTGTGTGTCATCAGTGTATCCATATGTTCTACATAAGATGTCAAATTCAAACATAAAGGAATCAGGATCTTCTGTTGAAATTCCATAAAAATTTGGCAATACAGAAGGTCGAATATTTTTCATTTTCACATCTTCTCCTAATATTTCACTTGTATCTACTATTGGAAAGCCAAAAGTAGTTTCTTGATCACCACCATCTTCTTGTCTTTTTTTATCCTCTTCTGCCTTTCTATCATTTTCTCGTTTTGCCTCTTCCTCTCTTTGTCTTCTCCATTCTCTTTGTTGTCTCTCATATTCAAGTCTTTGTTGAAGAGTAAGAATAATAGATCCATGTCCCTCTTCTGCCATAGTTTCAATTGTTTCAATGTCAATTTGAGGTTCAAGTTGTTCAAAGACAGGTTGACCTATAGATTCAAGAATAGGTTGTTTTCCTTTAACAATTTCTTTTTGTTTTCCTGAAGTAGGTGCTATTGTTGATGGTTGTTTTGTTTTTACCTCCCAGGATAACAAAGTTTTCCTTTCAATTAAAGTTAACCTTTGTCTCGTTCTTTGTTTTTCTTCCAATTCCTCAATTGTTGGCTTACCAATGACTGGTGTTCTTAGCTTTGATGGTCCTACCTATATTGATGGGGGGTTTGGTTTAATAAATCTACCTTTAGGATCTCTATTTCTAGGCATAAAGAAACATGACCAAAAGAAATGGAACTATTTTTTTTTTTTTTTTTTTTATGAACTTTTTAGTGTTTTTGCTTATCTTCCTATTGACTATGCCAATAATTGCCTCCCTGGCAACGACGCCAAAATGTTGAGCTAATTTATTCACACAAATTAACACAAGTATTCTTTGTCAATCCAGGTTGATAATACTTGGAGGCAAGTCCACTATCTATGAATATTAGATATAATCAAGCTTTAAAGACGAGTTTTCAAAAAATAAAGAAGTGCATATTACAAATATAACCTACATTAACAATTTCCAATTCACTTTGTAAAGAAGGAAAACTGAAATGGCTCTTAACTTACGAGGTCCAATTCTTCCTCAATTATTACTTGATGAACATAAATTAAAAACCATGAACCCTCAATAGCTTAAGATGGATAAATCATCAATGAAGGGAGACTTTTAACCTAAGAGACCTTTGGTATTTTCCATCATAATTCATTCACCATAATGTGATTAATTGAAAATTGGAAATACATAAGAAAATTGCTTACATGTCATCAAAGAAAAAACTAGTTTCAATCCACCAATTTAACAGAAGGAGTGCTCAACTTGAACACCTTGTTATTTAATCTTACTAAAGTGATGAACAAACTATTGAAATAAATCATCACACATTAACCATAAACCAATCTGAAACAAATCATGTAAACAAGTTTTAAAATAACCAGATTATGGGAAATTAAACTAGTCTAAACAAAGAAGTGTACTTAGCTTGGAATGGGGGCCCTCCACCCTTGCTTTGCACACTTGAAGATTGATATCAAAAGCTTAAACTTCAGTCACACATCCACATTATTGAACAGAAAAATAGTAGTAGAACAGGTTCTTCAAATTAGTTTCAAACTCCAAAATGTCTTAGCATGAAATTATACAAAAGTTACCCCCATAAGCCATCAAAGTCTTGGCTTTAAATAGAAGTTTTGTGAAACAAACTGATATATAATCTTTCTAACAATCATATCCACTCATATCACCTATCTAAGTCGAACTCATCCTATCCATCCCAAGAAATATAGTCAATCCCATAAAATCTCAAAACTGTCCTATTTCCTAGGGAATTTCTAAGTGACTAGTCATGATTGACCAGCCTTGAATGGGCCTAATAAAGCTTGTTCTAACTAAACCAAGTGGAGTTAGCTCAGTCTTAGTTCCCAAGCTATCCGTCCATGCATCAAACTCGTGCCCAAGTGTCCTACAAACATGTCATCCATGTAGCTATTACGGGAATTTCTGAATCTGTCAAAATTTGCACTTGAAATCAAATTTTCATAAAAACTTTAGAATTTGAAAAATTAAAATTAAATACCTAAATAGACATGAAATACATCAAAATGGGATAGATATAGTGGAAAATAGATGGAAAATATATGTATTAAGTAAGTTTCCTTAAGCAAAAATAGACCAAAATCGAGGGCTAACACTTGGGGTGTACAACCCAAGTCGATTATGATGTAGGTGTTCTACCACATGACTACTGAGGGTTATTGTTGGGAAGATTGGTAGGAAATAATATTGGGTTGAGGATAAGCTCCCCAATGAGATTCTAGGGTTGAAGATGTGCTCCCCTATATGATATGTTATCATATTGCTCAGTATGGATGGAAGCTATTGCTCCATAATTCTTTTTCTTTTAGATTTGATAAATTTTAAACAGATAGAGTTGAGCAAAGGCAATCAAAACATTACAGGATGATGTGAAGATCAATCGACATATATTGGCAAGTGGAATTCTTCCTATTTGAGAGGGAGTGTTAATTTTTGAAACTATGGTAAAATTACACATTGGACAACGCGGATGAACAAGATGATGCTTGTATTAAATTCCTCTTTTTGAGAGGACCAAAATCAACCCAAAGATCACCTAATTTTGTTAAGCAGAAGTTAAGTTTTGAATTATTTTATTCATACATTCATTATGGAATGGGTTGGCCCTAAAGACATGGGTAACTTCTTAGGTCAATCCTAACCCCAAGTAAACCCTCAATAAATCCTATAAATAGAAGTGATCTCAAGTTCATTTCAACACAATTGGTCAAGTCATTTTATATTCTTCTACTTTGTATTGGCTCACACAGGTTCAACAGAAGGGGTTCGCACAGGGTCCGTAATCACAGGTGAATGGTTTGCTCTGAGTTAGGGTATTTTGGCTCTCGGTTGTTGGCACCAAATAGGGAATTTGGTCCCTATTCACTAGAACAGAGTAGGAGAGAGAGTGAATAAGGCTCCCTCATCACTGGGAGACAATTTTGTGAGAGAGACTCTGGGTTTAGAAGCAAATCGGAAGGTTCAGGTCCCTAGACGCTCGTACAAAGTAGTCCTAAGAGCTTCCAAGACATCTTGGTCACTCACATAACAACTGTAAGGGAGAGACTCTGGGTATTAGGTGTATTACACCTTGGTCACATGCATAAATACTTCCTGAGAGCGATCGTGCAGTAATAGTCACCTGCATACAATATCCAAGAGAGCAACCAAGGCGTTTTGTTCACACACACAGTTTTAATGAGAGTGACCAGAGTTTAGATCTAGGGTTTGACATCTTGGCTTCAATTGACTTTGGTGATCTGATAGAACTAGGTTTCTCTCTGTTGTTATATAGATCTATAGATTTGTAGATTTGATTTGCTATTATTCGCTGCAATCATATGTATTGGGATCATTGTACTCTCTGCTAAAATCCTTTTATGATGACCTACTAAAGAAGAAGATTTGAAAGGGTTCCCCCCTAGTGGGGTTTTTCCCTAGTCTTGGACCAATCTTCTATATCTTATGGTTGTGTTACTGTCTTCTTTATCATTGCATATACTGTTCTTTCTTCAGTTACTTTTATGATTGATTATACTGTTAATAATTGGATGCATTGTTATTATAAAGTAACTGATACAACATAGAACAATCAAAGAATTTAACAGTATCTTGGTGAAGGGGACCCAATTCAGTTTTCTACTATGGATATGGAATTGGCATGATGATTATAGCACCTTCTCTAAAATATATTAACAAGTTGATTCAAGTGTCATCCATGCATTCATTGAATGGGCATAACAACGGAAAGGGTATATTTCCAATGTGATTGAATTATATGGGAAGTACTCAGTTAATATTGCAAGCAATGGAAGGATTTGCTGGAACAATAAGACAAAACAGCTGGAAATCAACCCAATGAAGCAAACTAGATTAATGTCAGATATCATTAATTCAACCAGATTTTTTAGCAGCAAGACAGCCTTGGTTTTTGAAGATTTTTTGCTCTACAATCCAATAACATTTGTTTTGGAATTCAATGTGCCTAGAGGCTCTATAGCCTAGCATTGGGAAAATGTCAAGCTTAAATGTTTAACATTTAAAAAATTTAATCTAATTTCAATTTCGGCCTTAATTAAAAATCAATATAATTATGATGTTTAAACAAAATAAAAATTCAACATTAGAAAGCCAAACTTTCCAAGTGAAATTTTGTTTGTGAGAAAGAGTGAAATAATTAAAGTAAAATAGTTAATTTGACATTGGTGGACTCTAGATTTTGAATATTTAATATTTTTAAAATCTATAAGATAATAATTTATTTTTTTAAATAAAAATTACTCATTTTATTGCTTTGAGAGGTGCTTTCTCCAGCTCAGGATGTTAGAGATGTGCAATGTTAATGTAACACATTTTGACTCAGTAAAAATAAAAATAAAATATGGTAGAGATGTGTATTAATGTAATATAATATAATGTAAATATTTTATCTTAGTGAATAAAATAAAAATAACCCTATAAAAATTAATAATAACAATGACCATGGTGTTCATGTGGAATATAACCTATTAACGGGGAAATTAAACTAGCCTAGATCAATCTTAGTTTGATGTTATATTTAGATACATAATTAGTTGTAGAATATGATGGCATTGAATCACTTTAATATAATATATGTAATATACTCTCTTAATTTATGTGTAATAATGTGCTATAGGGATAGAGCTCTGATATATCTAGGATGGAAAGTTTAGAAATGTATAAGCTTAATTATGAAAGTGAGATGGGGTGAGGGGAGGAGGTGGGAGAAATATTAGGTAAAATGTAATTATTATAGTTTATCTAATATTTATGCCTACCTTCAGCCACTTTTTACTATCTTGTGAGAAATATTAGGTAAAATACAATTCTATAATTTTATATTTTACCCAATATTTCCCTTCAATTGGTCCATTTTTATCGTAATTTTTCTTTATATTCCAGTGAAAGGCATAAATGATGTGAAAGGTAGTCAACAATTGTGCTCTGGATTCGCAAGAGCACATTTGCTATCTTTTGTTAAACCAACAACATAGTTATGTATTGGGGTTTTCGCAGTGCATTATATTATATATCATTTTGGGATTCAACTACGTTTTCATCTATGACCATTCCCATGAGAGGTAGTCATAACTGACTAATTTCTCATGATTTTTGAATAGTTCACTTAGCACTCATTGCATCGGGTGATGCTGACAGGGGTGAAGAAGTGGGATTGAAACTAGTGAAACGAATCACATAGCATCAATCATCACTTCTGGGGCTTGCACCCAATAACTAGGACTTCTCGGGAGGTCACCCATCCTAGATCGCCTCTGGCTCAAGTGCGCTTAATTGTGGATTTTTCCCCACAATCAAGCCCACTTAGCTTGCTACCCCATTTGCAAAACCTTAGCAAGTATTGTGCCTCATGAACCATTCAAGTAGAGTTCCCTTCACTCTTTTGAATTAAGTATTGTGGTTTTTGCAGTGCATTACATTAAATATCATTTTGGGATTCAACTGCGTTAAGTAAGTCATTCATCTATGACCATTCCCATGAGAGGTAGTCATAACTGACTAATTTCTCATGATTTTTGTCTGCCAATTCCTTGTCAATAGTTTTTCTTTTAGCACATACAAAAACCTACCAACCAAATATTTCCATGAAACAGTGGTGTATGGAGTGTTGAAAGCAAAGAATGTTTTCTCTCCTTCTTTCCAACAAGTATTCAACAAATGCAAGTAACTTGTTCATCCAAATACAACTAGATGTACACTTTGTAAAGAAAGAATTTACTTGTGAGCATAGTGTTGAATGTGCACTGGAAATAGATGGGTGCATGATTGCATGTTAGAAATGCCACAACTAAAAGAACATTTACCAGTTATTGTTCAGACAATTTTCAACAATACACAGTATATCATCTACAGTTTTGCATCTAAGAAAACTTTGTATCTAAGGCATTTTCACATTAATGGTTGACAACATAGTCACTGAAATCAAAGAAATGTGATCAAGAAAAAGTTTCTTGTTGAGTGTACAACTTCATATGTTTTGGCAGTTAATATATTTATTCCCTTTTGCAATTTTGGTCATAGAGATTTCCATGAAACAAGTTTTCAACTTCCTACAAAAATATTAATGTATGTTTTTGTTTCTATTGCAGGATTCAGGATTGCAGTGTACAATGACACTATGTTCATTACATCGTCGACTTTTTCACCCGTGTCTACCTTTAATGGATTTTCTTTTAGTGAAAATTGTTCTTTTGTCACTTTTTTGAATTTTTTAACCAAGGATTTTTTCCCTTTGTGGATCAATACAAATGAACCAGATGCATGGTGTGCAATGTGATAAATATCATACATATATGACATAATTTAACTACAATGTTCTCATTATACAATATTATATTTTAAGTGCATTTTCCTTTGTCCTATGTTGCATTGGTAACTACAATATTTTTAACTTAATACAGAAAAAATAAACAAACAAGCAAAGAGACAAAAAATTGTGTGTCTGTGTTTATATATATCTAAATGTTTTTTTTTTGTTGAAGACTAGAGAATGTGTTATTGCTAGTATATACAATTAAACATGGATCTCTTCCTCACTATAGGCTGTAGTTGTTAAGAGCATTGCATTGACATAAATGTTATTGCAATTTTCTTTTCCCTTGCACTTAAAGAATTAGTAAATCATATAATCTAAGATCTTGTTTAAATTACATTAATATACATATGAGCTAAAATGACATGCCATTTTGGATTATATGTAGAAACTTGTGCAATAATTTTATGCCCTATTTTCTTAGTGGACTACTGAGCCGTTGAAAATTGGGTCAATTTGTATATTCCAAACAACAACTTTTTCTCAAAGATCTTGTGGATGCTAGTAATAGGTGTAATATATACAGTTGATTTTGTCTAAATGTTACTAAGGTCTTGAATATGTCTAAGAATTTGTATATATGATCTATGTTTATAGTTTTCTCCAAGATTTCAAAAGTTTTTGTTATAATGTTTCATGCTAACTAAAGATTAGTGCACAAATTTGTTATGTTTAGACAATAAGAAAAATGTGCTACTCTATTGGAAAAAATGACAATTGGTTACATGTATATTGTTCATAGATATAGGACACAACCTATTCTACCAGAAAAACAAGTGCTTGCATTATTTGATTGGAATTAAAGAAGAAAACAATTATGCTCAACATAGGGAAAACTGAAACTCATAATAGGTCAATTCCCATTGAGATATCGATGCTTCTGAATATATTGGTTAAGTCTACTTGACATAGAAGAAGATGAACATTACACTCTTGTCTAAATGAATTTTATATCTTCATTGAATATAACATCTTTGCAATGCATGCAGTGAAATAGACATGCACATATGTAAGTAATTGTTTCCTCTATGGATAATTAACAAGAAATCATAAAACTTCACAACCTACTCTCTATAGCCATTGAACATATTCAAAATGTCATATGAGTATTATTTTTTGGAGCCTAGCATATGATCTTGTAATTTGTTTTTTTTTGGATTTTGTAATTAACAATTATAAATGGAAACATTATTTTCTTGTAAAACTTTGAAACCAACTAGCTTGAATGTTTCCAATTACGAGGAGGCAAGAGTTGTATCTCGAATTGTACATATGGTGCTAAGTACACAAGATTCTTTACATATTATTGTTAATAAATTGAGATTGCTTGCTCCATATGCATTATGAGCATCTATGTAAAATCATGAAGTCGTCTTTAATGTGAGCTTAATGCTGTTGAAAAATGCAGCAAGAAAATATCAATTCAATTTTGCCTTCATTAAATTGAGAAAATTCGAATTTCCACATCAACAGAAAAATTGGATACAGTTAACTTGTGTTTCATGGCTTGTGTCACTAAGTTTAATTTGTAATTTTGGGTTGGAGGAGTTGGATTTTAGTTAAGGATGTTTGATTGCTAATTTGTATTGATCAAGGTTAGTTATCTCAAGCTATTTTTAGTTAAACTAGTTCCAACAGTTAGAGGAACTAATGGAAGGCTGATTCTGCAGTGGGATTTCAGTCAAACTTAGTGATCATCTAGTTAACTGATCAATCATCCCAAACTACCTAATGCATGTAGATAATTCAAGTTCTCCAACTGTGGTGGAGATTCCAAGGTAGTGTTACATCATTTGTAGACTATTCTTGAGTGTGCAAGTGTTGCATGAAGTCAGATAATCAACCTTGGGAATTATGCAATCCCGATTGGAGAAATCCATCAATAATAGGGGCCTAATTTCTTAAGGAATTGTGCAAGGAAATAGGGTGATCCGGATCTTGGGGGTAGGCCCCCAAGATCTAAAAAATTGAAATGGATATTCTGGGTGGAGGCCCCCAAGATCTAAAAAATTGAAATTCCAGAAAAATATGAGAACACACAATAAACAAAACCACAAAGAATTTTTTTATTAAAATAGAGAATAACTGTAAAAGACACATTGTAGTGGACAATTTGTCCTTTTACAAAAATGACTTGTTACTTATAGTATTTATTTTAGTTACAATACCACGGGTGAATTACATGGGTGGTTAAATACCATGGGTGAATGAATTCCATGGGTATATGCCACTTACAATACCATGGGTGGATAAGGATAGATTCCATGGGTGAACGAATACCATGGGTGGATAATACTATGGGTGTATGAATACCATGGGTGGATTCCACTTACAATACCATGGGTGGATGAATACAATGGTGGATAAATACCATGGGTGAATGAATAACATGGGTAGATGCCACTTTCAGTTTGGATCATTCCTCCCTCCTTAAGAAGAAATGGTCCCCATTGTGTGAAGTTCCCTCCTGAGACGCATTTGTTCAATATGAAGAGTCACTGAAGAGAAGGTTTTTGTGTGGTTAACCCATAACAGTGATGAACGAAGATTCGAGGATAGAGATACTCTATAATTCTTGTGACTAACTGTGTTACCGACAATGTGCAACCTAGAAAATGGACTTAAAAGAAGTTTGGGTTTGTGGATGACTGATAACCATGTAAAATGAAGATACAAGGATAGAGATACCTTGTAATTATTGTGATACTAACAGTATGCGGCCTAGCAAATGGACTTTGATGACAAGGATTTTGTGAGAATGACCCATAACACTCATGTTGACTGTTGATGAAATAGCAGGTGCCTACATAGCCTAGGGTGGGAGGGAACATTTCCAAATAACCCAAACCAGATGTTACTATGTTGAAATTGATGAATGTGAAGTAGGTGCCTACTAAATTAGGGTGGGAGGGTACGTCTCCAAACGGAGCCCACTTAGAATGTAGTTCCACATATAAAAATTAATTTTAAATGGGCATAAATTGGAAAATAAACTCAAAATATTTATTATAACATGTTTTTGGAAACAGAATGACCATTTTGCATCTTCTCATGTGATTGAAATCCCTATCTTGACACTTTCGACACTTAGAATCACACTACAACTATCATGTTGCCACAAAAGTTCTAAAAAAATAGTTAATTTTAAATCAGCAATATCTCCCTCATCCAAACTTCAATTCGACCAATTTGTATTTTGAAATTGAGTGATTTTTCAAGAGGAGATCATATTTGCAATTAGTTTTCTGAAATTCTGCATAAAAAATGCAAAATACGATAGGGGATTCATCATCCACAAATTGCTGTCAGAAAAATTTCTGCAACATAGATGACTTTAAATCAGCAATCCTCCCTCTTCTGGACTCCAATTTAATTTGGGTATTTTTTATCATGGAATATAGATATTTTTTTTATTTTTTTATTTTTCATCGAAATTTTTAGATTGTATGCCAAACTAGCCACTCAAAAAATTCCTGCAAATCTATCTATATATATATATATATATTATATTCTTCCCGGTTTTTCCCAAAAAAGTGCTTTGTGGAAGTCGTAGCACATGCATGAAGTTTGTTGAATATTGTTGCAAAACTTTGAAATATAAATATGCATCAAACCCTCATTCCCATGGATATGTAAAATGAATCTGATACCACGAGTAAATTCCATGGGTGGGTATATACCGTGGGTGAATGAATACCATGGGTAGATTCCATTGGTGAATGAATACCATGGGTGGACAAATACCATAGTTGGATACCATGGGTGGATGCCACTTACAATTCCATGGGTGGATGAATACCATGGGTGGATAAATACCATGGGTAGATGTCATTTTCCATTCTTATTATAGGGGCTCAAGTTGAGGCCTAAATTAACTAAGTCTAGGTTAGAGCTTCTCATTGAGTAGAGAGATAGGTTATCACTTGTAGATTATTCTCAGTTGAGAAAAGAAATTGTAATACATCTCTATTCATTAAATTAATGTAAGAAGGCAAAGGGGCTTTTAGCAGATTGTTTTCCCTTGGAAAAAATATTATGTGTGTGTGTGTGTTATTTCTCATTGCAAGTGTATTATTGATGTTCTAAATTGTGAATTGAATTTCATAGAGAAGTAGAGAAGATTTGTGTGTTGTGGTTTTGATTAAAACCTCATGAACAATTACAAATATACACCATAATTTATACACAGTATCAGAGCACGATTCACATTAGAGAAAGAATTTTGAATTTGTTTCTCAAGAGAATCGAATTTGCAGTACAGTGTAGCAAGATATTTTAAGAGCTAAGAAGATGACCTTCAACGAGATGAGGCTAGAGTATGCCTTTGAAGGTACCTCTAATTTCATCACATGGAAGGATCGTCTGAAGGAAATATTGGATGATAATGGATTTCTAGAATAAATCAAGATAGATGTTGCAAAACCACAAGAATTTGATGCCCAGAACCTTGCTTAGTGGGTGCCAAGGTGAGGAGAATAATATTGGAGGGATTATGGGACCATATTGTCACCAATATCCATGGGAAAGAAACTCCTTATTAAATGTGTAGGCACTGACAGATCTATTCTAGAATAGTAGTGACCATGGGAAGCTGGCACTCAAGGATAAACTTTTAAATATCAAGATGTCGAAGAATGACATTATTCCTCTGTATTTGAGCAGGTTCACACAAGTTAGTGATGAGGTTGGTAGAGTTAGTGTTATTGTTTCAAATGATGATTTGGTAAGACTATCCATTCTATGCCTTCCCAATAGCTGGCATAGTAACCAAGATTAGGTGAATGGGAGGGAGAAATTAGCTAATTGGGAATGCTTATGGTCCAATTTGGTGTAGGAGGAATTAAGGTAGAATACGAGAGATGGAACTTCATCCAAGGGCAAGGATGAAGACAAATTTTCATTGGATGGAAAGGGAAAGAAGGTAAAAGGGAAGAAATCCTAATCCAAACAAGAATCCAGCCAAGGGGGGAAGAAGAAAGTTTGTCCAAAACTAAATGCTTCTACTCTCATGAATTTAGGCACTATGCCATGAAGTGCCCACACAAAAAGGAAAGCAATAATACCTCAGGAGGAGAAGTAGGTGAAGCCTTGGCTCCACAATTTGAGCTTGAAATTACCCTTATCACATGTATGCCCATCATAGTCATGGGGAGTGTGTGGTACTTGGAATTTGGTGCCTCATTCCACATGATAGGGTGTAGATATTTTTCAGTGACCTGGAGGAGTGTTATTCATGAAATTTTCCCCTTTCTAAACCCCTTAAGATAATAATGATAGACTTAATCTATAAGACCTTTAAATTCTATAAGATTGAGGGAGAGAGTATCAAGCTAGTAGATTTGACCTTTTCGTTTACACCTTTTTAAAATCAAAAGTGGAGAGTAGTGCATTGGGTTGAAGTGTGCATGGGTTTTAACCTTTCCTCAATCCCTGACAGATGCAAGTTCGAATTAAATTTTTGACCCTTTAGTTATTCAATGTAGAATCAATGGTTCAATTCATCCTATCGCATTTGAATATGAGTGGAAGTTAAGAGCTAGTCTCCCACACGATAGATCACCACCCTTGAATTCAACCTGATTTGGTAGATGTTAATTCACATCGAACCTGAACATGTGAGGGAGATAACATATCCCTCTAACCCGATGTGATCTTGACTGACCCACTTGTATATCATCTATGGTTTTCAGGTTCATACTTGCTCGAGTTTTAACCATACTACTACCCTCGATGGGTAGGACCCATCTCCTCGGTCATCGAGTCTTCCAACCACAGCGCGACAGGTGTTGCATGGAATTAATTAATTTCCTAACTTAATTTAATCCTAATTTTGCCAACTTTCCATAATTCAATCACCTTTTCCTTTTTCTCCTGCATATCATTCGAAGGGCTCATTAATGGAGAAATCTAACCTTTGAGTAAGCTCGGGACCTAGATTTCATTTTTATTAATATGGAGAGTCTCCTTCACCTTCTTTTCTTTTTGTATGACTGGTAATTTGCTCACAAGGGTTTATAATGTTTGAGTCATCGTTCAAAGAAGCTTTTTTTAATGAGTCAGCTAGAGTCCAAGACACTAAGTTTTGTCTGACATAATTTTTTACACTTAAGAGAACATTAACCTCCTCCTCGAGCATATATGATGACAATTTATGTTTGATTAAGTTTGGGGTTCTAGATGCCACTCTTCTTCCAATTCATTTTGACCTAGTCTCCATTTTATTGCTTGTCGAGCACTTCGATCTTGAGTAACAAGCAATTTTCTCTCAGTCAAATCGTCGAGTTTTCTTCAGACTGGTTGAGGAATTAATGGCCAAAATGTTTAGGATTCTTGCCCAAGGAATTGATATAACAGAAAAAGGATTAGATCAAGAATTCATTATTTGGGTTGAGGAATTTAAACTACAATTTTTGAAAGGATTGTTGGAAAGCCCTAACCCAAAGTTAAAATTTCATTTTCCCATACCGACCCATTCATTGAAAACCTTTTTATCAAACGTTGACTTCTTTGTTTTCCATTATTTTTGGGTTTCCAGATGACTCAAAAATGGATGAGTCTGTTTTTATGGTTGTTTGACGCATTACTCTCCAACCATACCATCAGGTAATTATTTTTCCCAAATATCTAATTTGAGCCATCATGATTGACCTATCTACTACTATTGCATTTATCTCCTACCGTCATTACATGCACTTAGTCCATTTAGTCCTATTCAATTACCCTTCTTAATTTTTGTCAACCAAGCTCCTCCTAAGCGTTACAAACATAAATGAAAAAGAGAAGGAGGTTTATAAGTGTACATATGTAATCTATCCAGAGCACCTTCCTAATTCATATGCTCAATATATAGATTGTTTTTCATATCATTTGAAAATTAAATTGGCTGAGGAAAATGTAGACAAAATTTCGGAAGACCAGAGACGAACACTCAAACTTATTGAAGAGAAAATTATAGGAAGTTGGTTCCTGTACCATAACTTCACTTTAATTCGCCTATATGGCTTCTAAAAGAAATATTTGCAGTTAACAAAATATGTTTCATCTTTGATAATTTATTGTGAAGTTCTAAGACAGAAAAATTTGTAAATGAGTTGCATTTCATCTCTAAGAAAAAGGGAGCATTATTCAGTTATCCCTATGCTATTCCCCTTTGATTTCCAAAAGTAAGAAAGTTATAGATGCCTTGGAAAGGGAAATGGTGTCGTTTGGGTTGTTGCAGGACGAAATTTTGTATTATGATCCATTGGGAATTATTTCCGGATTGAAGAAATAGGCAGGGTTGTCAACCTATATACATGAAAGTAGACCTGAAGTAGAATAAATGGAAAATTTCTTATCACCTATGGACATTCTTGCACATGCAGTGTCACCTACAACTACAGAGAATAAAGAAACAACTTTCATTGCTCCAAGTTGTACTGAAATATAAATGTAGGAAATGAGTACAAAACTATCAACTCCTGTCCCTTTGGTCTCCACAACAAAAAGGAAGTTGGAAATTTTAGTTCCAGTTGAAGTACCATGATGGGTGAAAGAGAAGGAGGATGATGTTGATACTGAGACATTCGAGTGAGAAATAGAACAATTGATTAAAGATATGCAGTAAGTCATTGATGACCTTAGGCCCAAAGATTCAGGAGCATAGGCCCAGAGCATCAAACATATTTTCACAAAAGGGAGACTGATAATGTCAATTGGTGCATAATTGGATCCATTATTCGATCAGTCTCAATCAGCAGAAGCTGCAACACTTAAATATATAGTTCCCATAGGTGGACCTTGTTTTATTTCATATGCTAATTTCGTAACAAATACTTTGAACCTCACAGTTGTTCAACCAAAAATCAGAGAAAATCAACACATGTTAGGAGCCTCGACTTCTTCCCTAGACATTAATTTTGGAAAAGTATCAGATATGGATGTTATCAATATACATCAGCAAGTAGGAGAAATTATTGCTAGAAGATTACTTTATTTAACAATGAGAAATAGGAAGATTCAAGCAATGTTTGAAAATGTCTCTTACTAGTTACATATAGCAAGAGTAGCTCTAAGAACTAAAACCAACTAAATTAAAGAAATAGAATATGTAGTGATTTGACAGTCTGATCAACCTAAATAAATTGGACCGATTAAACAATTGTTGCAAGAAAAAGAGGATGATATCAAAGGTATGTGAGCTATTCTGAAAAATCCATATCATGACCCATATGTTTTAATTCAAGCCTTCTAAAGAAAGGAAGAGGTCGAGACCCACCCGCAGAAGATGGAAACTTCCCCACTACTAAAGGAAGAAGAATTTAAAGAACAAATGGAAGTTTTGAAGGAGGACTCCTATGAAAAGGAAGAACGCCATCTCAAGATTCTAGAAAATTATAAAGCTAAGATTGATCAAGCCCTCAGTGCTTCCCAAGCATCTGAAGCCGAGGACTCAAAGCTTTTCCATGTCAAAATAGCTCAGTTAGAGCAAGAACTAGAAGAGGCTTAGTCATAGAAGAGAAGAGTTGAATGTAAGGTGGAAAATCTAGTGAACTGAAAGAATAATGAGATTGAACAGATTTAGAATGCCCTTAAAGAAAGTAATGCTGATGTTAAAACTCTACAGGAGGTAATTAGATTCACCCTCACAGGAAAGCAAGTTTTGATACAAGCTAAAGAATATATATGGAGGGACATGAAACAAAAAATATCTATTGTAAGAGCTTACATGCAAATCCTCTCAGACTGTGAGAAAGGCATCATTAAAAGTTCCATTCTAGAAGCCAAAAGCACAACTACAGTCCTTGAGGAAAGATTAAAGGATGTCGACTCACTTATCAATTTCATCAACACTTTAGAAGACAAAACACTAGAATAATTCACTTTACCTACTAGAGATTAGTGTATATTTTCTCTTTGTATGTTGAAGGAAAAGTGTACTACGATGCAGCTTATGTGGGAAGAGTTTGGGAAAGCCTTCAAGGAAATAGATGATTTTAGAGTTGACTGGAATTATCTCGAAAGATTCGGCGTGCCTTAATTCTAGGAAAAATATAACAAGATTATCTCCCATGATGAATTTTGTGATAAATTGAATAATGTAGAATGAAACCTTGTTTTCTTAGCTATACAAGGAGAAGAATCAGTTTCACCAACTATAGTGGTGAATTCTCTTTGTAGGGACTTTACCATTTTGGATGGAATTAGCAAGATAATACAGAATATTCATATGGAATAGTACCATATTAGATATCGGTTAGTGATGGTTATAACAAAGTACAAAAACCTTCCCTGGTTATCAACTGCAAAATGGGATAAAATTTCTAAGGTGAAGAAGCACTTAAAATCAAGTTTCACTATGGAAAAAGTTTCTTCAACAGCCCAAGAAGTCCAAAATGTTCCACAAATTCAATTGATAACAAAGCAACAAGAGGACTGGAGTGATATTCCCTTAATCACCACTCAAACACTAGTGATCAATATATGTGGGGCCCATAGTCTTTCCCCTATAAGCACATTAAAGAAAGTTAAACTTCAAAGCCACTAAGCCAGGCATGATATTTATGTTTTTATTTGAAGCTATTTGATTTAAGTTTAATTTGTTTACATTTAAGATAGTTCCTGAAGATGGTTACTTATCAAATCACTATTTAAGATCCTCTTTCCCATAAAGGGGGGGTTGCTAACAGAAGATAAATTTTTTGAGTTTGAAATATTTGTTTGTACATGTTACGTAGACTTTATATCATTTGCTAGAAACTACTTTGTCTTTCTAATAAAACTTTATGTGTGTATGTTCTATATGATAATCAAAGTATTAAATCTGGGGCTTGTTCCTATTTAGTATTGATTTATATTCAGTATTTCTATGTTTTGATATCCATATTATCGATTTGAGTGATTGAAAAATAAATTTTTGATTATCGATAATTTTAGTATCTTGTCTCTAAAATCAATAAGAATTTCCATTTTATTTATGACTGTTACATTATTTGGATGTCCTTTACTTTTTTGTGTTCGAGATATTAGTTATACTCAAGAATTTATAAATTTCTATTCTATCTCTGTGATTTTAGAATTTTAATATTTACTATTGGATTCAACCATCATAGGAGAGTTTAATTGAGAAATTAGGAAATATTTGTACCTCTTACAATGATCTTACATTATTATTGATCATATTGGTTCTCCCGTATACTTGCATGTGCTTTAGTTATTTTTCTGTTTTCTTTTGTATGAATTTCTTTTCATTTTATTTAAACTTAAGTCTGTGAGTTTTACCATATTCACGTGATTTGTATCTTTGTGTGATATGCATTGGATAAACATTCCTTTTTTTAATGCCACGTTATTACTACAATGTTCAAATTTCCTTATCTAACCTTATTATATTCGCTTTATTGAAAATCATATAACTATTTTCAGGGTTACCCCATGTGGCATATTGGTGGTCAGCCTATAGCACCTAGAGTGGGAGGGCTTCTATGTCCTCAGTGAATGTGTCATTAAGTTGTTCGATTCTGGGAACAATTTGAGCACTAGCATTATCTTGGCATCGTTTTTAGGGAGTGATTGGTTCAAGTCTATTGGATGACTAATTGTATCCCTTTACAACCACATATTCTTTTTGGTCTGGTTGGTCAATGCAATATTCTAAATGGTTTATATGAACTCTCTTTGTAGGTTTCCTGAACTCATGAAGATTTGTATCAGAACTGGGAAGTACTAACACAAGAGGAATCGTTTGTGCTTCCAAATCCAAACATTCCTAGACGATGACAACAACAGAGGATCTGGGTCCATGACGGAAGTGCACATCTGTTGTTACCCAGGTACCCTATCAATCATGCTCAATTTTGCAATTTCATGACACCCTTATTAAATTTTAGAAATCGACTTCATAGTCAAAGTATACTATATTATCTCTTTGTAAAAAATAAGCAATTACAAAACAAATAGTAACTAGCAATATTGTTTACCTGTAGCATTGGCAATTTTTCAATCTGGATACTCCTAGAAGATTTACTAGGTCTATGTATGAAGTTAGCCATTCTCCTTTAGGTGACCCAAAATTATTTTTCACTATAGCTAATAGAAGGAGACACCTTAATGAGTTTAGGCACAATCATCCATTGTCTCCTAATCCAAGGGTACCACAAATTTTTCCATCTCCTTTGTCTAGCTCCAAATCTCACTTGCAACCTTCATCGTCAACTTCCCACTCTACACTCTGATCCTTTCTTCTTCCTCATACTCCACTTAATAGCCCTCTGCCTTCCCCTTACTAATATTTACCTCCTTCACCTCCAACCATGAACGCTTGGGTGAATGCCCGCTATCGCCCCCTTAATCTTATGGGGCCCCTTCATGATTTTCCTCCTAATTATGATAAGAACCTACCTAGGTTTGACAATGAAGGGGAGATAACTGCAGAAGAGCATGTAGTCAAATTCTAGGATTATTGTGAGAACCTTGGTTCTGAATATGAGGACATTTGCATGAGAATTTTCATGCAAATTCTAAAAGGGGAAGATCATCAATTATTTAGGACTCTACTGCCCAATGGTATCACTCTAATGGATAGGTGAGTCGAGTGTTTTTTACAACAATTCAGTGTTAAGAAAAGAAATCAGTTTTGGCTGACTGAATTCTCCGCTCTAAAGCTAAAACCTAATGAGTCAATTTTCAACTTCAACAAAAGATTCACGAAGTGTTGCAACTTGTTACCAGCTGTTGTTCGACCATATGACACTATATCAGTTGTTGCATACTCTAGAACTCTTGATGATAATCTATCATATGCATTGTAAGAAAAATAGTCGGTTACTCTAGTCGATGCTCAATCTAAAGCCTATGATTGCGAAGTAAATATTATTTCTACTAGGAAATTATCATCTTGAGATGGTTCATCAGAAGGAAAGAAGAAAGTGGCTATCACATCTCCTAAAATCCCTACTTATTTGTCTTCCCAGGACCAAAATATAGAGGAAATGTTAAAACTCATCAAGTATTTGACTAATAAGATATGATGCTTGCAATTTGGAAATAGGGCAGCTCCTCCTCCTCCTCCTGCAAATACCCTCGTCCAACCAAAATTTCAATCTAATGCACCCAACACGAATCCAAAATTCCCACTGAGAAACCAAATCCCTTATCGTCATCCTAAACCTCCACAAATGATGCAAAGAGGACAACGGCTAGAAGAGCTCCCTATTCAAACCCCTCTAAAAAATAATTCCAATCTTGTGGATGAATATGAAAATGACGTCGCTAGCTAGTTGATGAATCTCAAGGAAGAGGACTATCCAAATGTAAATTCAATTAATTATTCATAGTTTTTCTCAGGATCCAAATAATTATGTAGAAAAATACTTTTGGGACCCTCGGTGACAGTGTTTTGCTGAATATTCAGATTAGACATCACTCAAGAATATAAAGACTTGTATTCCTTTGATTCCCAAAGGGTTATGTGTCTAGGGGTAATTAAATATTTGGTTGTATGTTTTAGCTCAGGTTCCTATTAAAAGTATTGTTATGGATGTGGTAATGGTTGATGTTCCCCCTAATTATGGAATGCTCCCCCTAATTATGGAATGCTCCTGTCAAGGATTTGGGGTGTCAAACTCGGTTGTTTATTGCAACTTGATCTTTCTTATGCAATCATACCAATTTTCAGGGGAGGAACATCTCGTCTCTATCCGGAATCCAGATTAACCTATACTATTATCTCAAAGAAGCATCTTGAAAACCCTCATGTTTATACTTTTTATGATAACATGGGAAATTTTCAGTACTATTTCTAAAGAAGAAAAGTCCCTTATTCGCGAAAAAGGCACCCCCGTCTCTCTACCTAAAGATGTTGATGTCATCTAGAATATGTACTTCAATGGTGCTTCCTCTAGGGCAAGGTCCGACGAAGGTATCGTATTGATACCTCCATCTCAACGCAATGCAACCATTTCTTTTAAATTAAGTTTTGGGACTACTAATAATATAGTCGAGTATTAAGCTTTAGTGATTGGATTAGAGATAGCATGAAAATTTAATATTCAAAACCTATCAATTTTTGGCGACTCCAAACTAATTATCAAGTAAGAGACTAACAAATTTAAAAACAAGCACCCCCGATTGTGTGCCTACAGGAATCAGGTCTCGGACCTTATTGACAATTTATTTTTTGTATTAATTTCACTACTGTACATAGGGGAAAAAAATCAATCAGTAGATGCACTTGTCGTTACTACAACTACCTTCGTACCTCCTACTAAACCTAAATTGAAATTTGAAATTGAGGTTCTTTATCGACCCTCTATACCTAATATATTAAACATTGGTAAGCATTTGAAGATGATTATGAAATAAAAAGGTTTATTGAATTAATTGGTGAATTTTGGGAACATTGTATAAATGAAGATGTTGAAGGGGGCCTAGCTAGTTCCAACATTGCACGCCTAAAAACTAAAATTGGAAAGCATGACATTATTCAATTAATATATAATTATATCCCTAGGGGACTCATCCTCTTACAGAATTTCTTTTCACTGAAATGATGTTATTGCGAATTAAAGCCTCCTAATATTGATATAGAGCCAGTGAATTTTTCCCGTGGAGGTAAAGACAAGGCGATTAACTTATCCCAATTGTTGCCACCTGATGTAAAGGAGTGATATGTCAATATTTTGTCCCAATATTCTGATGTTTTTCCCTAGTCTTATGAATATCTTAAGACGTATGACTAGAGAATTATCGAACATCACATTCCATTAAAGGAATTCGTTAAGCCTTTCAAGAAAAATCTCTAACATATTCATCCTCTCCTACTCCCTCCTATTGAAAAGGAAAATAAGAAGCTTCTCTATGTTAAGATAATTGTTCCCTTGCATTATTCTATTTGGGTAGCCAATTTGGTTCCAATTAGGAAGAAGAATGGTGGGATTAGGCTATGTATAAATTTTAGAAATATTAATCGATCCTCCTTAAAAGAAAATTATCCTTTGTTAAAAATGGATGTTATCCTTCAGCAAGTTGTTGGGGCATCACGCATTTCCATGATGGATGGATTTTATGGGTATAACCAGACAGTTGTCCACAAGGATGATATGCATAAATCTTCTTTTACTACTCCTTGGGGAACATTTATGTATCAAAAAATGAATTTTGGATTAATGAACACGGGAGCTACCTTTCAGAGGGCAATGGACATCAACTTTGTCGATGAGAAAGATCGCTTCATAATCATCTATCTAGATGATATGATTGCTTTCTCGCAGAGCGATGAACAACATATAAAGAATTTAGAGATAATTTTTCAAAAGTGCCATAGATATGGTCTATCTTTAAATCCCAAAAAATACTTCATCTCAATGACCGAGGGTAATATTTTGGGGCACATCGTGTCTCAACATGGAATCATGATTGATCTTGAGAGAGTACTATTTAAAATAGCAACAAGAAATCCTAATTTAATTTGTCCTTGGATTAAATTAGGAATTAAATCAAAACTTTATTCTCATAGAAACTTGTAATAGTTAACTAAGTTAATTTGACTTAGTTGGAAGTCTATCTAGAGTCATGTAGAGTGATTCTTAAATTTTAGGGGTCTAGGTTGAGTTTTTTTGAGTTGTAATTAATAAACTCAATCTAACTGAGTTAAAGTCAATTAAACTAGTTCAATCAATTGGAGGAACTAGTAGGAGGTCTAGTAGTGGGGACCAACTCCAGTGTAGCCTCATTGCTCCACCAGTTAACTGAGATTCACTCATAAATATATCATGCACGTTAATTTAGAGGAAGATCCAGTTGAGATTAGAGCTCAGGGACAGTGTACTATCAATTGCATAATTTTTTAAGTTGTAGAGATGGTGCATGCAATCAGTAGAAGGCCTATGATGGATTGCATAGTTATGAGTGGGGAATTTCCCAATTAAATATGGGCCAATTATATCAGGAATTGCGTAAGGAAGTATGGGCTTGGTAGGCACTGGATTTGGCTAAGTGTTGGCTTATGCCTGTTTGTGAAGAAAATAGATAGGTTGTACTTGTGCAAAAATTATTCGGGTTGAACAAGCATTGTATTTTATTCTTAGGTCTTCTAGTTAATGCAATATAGATA
The DNA here is from genome assembly GCA_000404065.3 of Pinus taeda. Classification (NCBI taxonomy): domain Eukaryota; kingdom Viridiplantae; phylum Streptophyta; class Pinopsida; order Pinales; family Pinaceae; genus Pinus; species Pinus taeda. The sequence continues at coordinate 35,037 of APFE030152779.1, forward strand.
TTTGGGGTTTTGAGTAGTTGCCTTCCCCAGAAAAATATTATGTTATGTGCGATTGAAATTCTTCCTTTTCTGTTTATTGTTTTCATCGATCAATTTTGGTTTTCGCTAATGAGTAGAGTAGATTCTTGTCTTTTGTTTTAGCACATCACATAAGTTGTTGAATCTACAAGTAAAAATATACATCGTATTAGAGCTAAAGACATTATATAAGAGGACAATTTGAGTTTGTTCTACATGTGAAATCAAATTTGTAGGTTCATACTTCAGAGTCGAAAATATGTCATTCTACGGTTTAAGACTTGAGTATTCCCTAAACAAAAACTCAAATTACATAGGTTTGAAGGACAAGATGGAGGAAGTGTTGGAAGACAACAGGATGAAATAATTCATAGATCATGAGATTCTAAAGCCTCTAGCATTTGATGCTAAATATCTGGCTAAATGGAGAAAGTGTGTGGAAAAAGCGAGAAGGATTATCCTAGAAGGAGCTCCAGATCATATTGTCTCGAATCTACGTGGTAAGGAAACTCCATTTTCAATGTGGAAGACTTGACAGGCCTGTTTCAACATAGTAGTGACCACAGGAAGCTAGCATTGAAGGACATACTCAGAAATATCAAGATGAAGAAGGGGAACTCCATTTCGAAGTACTTGAGCAAGTTGACTTAATGTCAGAATTACTTGGAAGTTTCAAGATTATTGCTTCCGAAGATGACCTGGTGAGCCTAAAACTTCTAAGAATTCCTAAGATCTAGCACAATTATCAGGACTTAGTTAATGGGAGGGAGAAGCTACCAAAGTGGGAGAGATTGTGGTCCAACTTGGTACAGGAAGAGATTTGTCAGAACACCAAAGATGGATTCTCATCAAAGCATGATGATGAGGATAATTATGCCTTAGCGGGGAAGGAAAAGAAAGGTAAGGGGAAGTCATCCCATTCCAAATAAGATTCTTGTAAGGGTGGCAAGAAGAAGGACATGTTTAAAATAAAGTGTTTTCATTGTCCCGAAATGGGACACTTTTCCACAAAGTGTTCACACAAGAAGGTCAGTAAGAAGCCCTCAGGAGAAGTGGTAGGTGAAGCTCTTGCTTCACAGTTCGAACTAGATTTTACCCTCATCGATTGTATGGTGTCATCGATGGTGGGTAATGTATGGTACCTAGACAGTGGAGCTTCATTCCATATTATCGGTAACAAAGAGCTCTTCAATAACTTGGAGGAGAAGGATTTCCAGATGAATATCACAATGGGTGATGATGGGAGGTATAGCGCAACCAGGATCGATAAAGTTACCTTTCAGAGGGATTTTGGTTCTCCCCTCACTTTTTTAGATGTTATGTATGTTCCAGGTTTGAAGAAGAACTTGTTTTATGTTTCCATGTTGGAGGAGAGAGGCTATGATGTGATATTTAGTATGGGAAAGGCATTCCTTTGTCACATAGCAACAGGATAGGTGACTGAGGATAGGGGCTCGAGTGAAGAACCTCTACAAATTGGAGGTAGAATATTATGCTTCTTTGAGCACTAAAGCAGAGAAGGTGTAGAGTCGAGACATAAGTGAGTTGTGGCACAGGATATTGGGCCACTTGCATCATGGTGCTTTGAAGATATTGCAGAAAATTTCTACAGTGCTTACAAAGGGTACACTAGAGCAGAGAGACACATGCAAAAGGTGTACATTGGTAAGTACACCAAACTTCCTTTCATGACAAAGATAGTCAAACATAGGCGATCCTTGATCGAGTTCACTCATATGTGTGTGGACCATTCTCGATAGCATCCACAACCAAGAATAGGTATTATGTTATATTTGTTGATAATTTTTCTCATAAGTGTTGGATTTTCTTCATGCAGAAGAAAGATCGGATGTTCACATATTTTTATGAATTTAAATCACTTGTCAAAAAATATATTGGAAAGAAATTTAAAGTTCTCAAAAGTGATAATAATGGAGAGTATGTGTGGAATGAGTTAAAAAAATTATGTGCATCAGAAGGCATTTGACTAGATTTGACAACACTTCATAACCCATAGCAGAATGGGATGGCTGAAAAGAAGAACAAGAGTATTGTGGGAGCGGCATGGGAAACTTTTCATGATTAGGGCCTACCATTACACTTGTGGACTTAATCATGCAACACACTTGTTTATTTGCAGAAAAAAGTCCTTATTAAATTCTAGAGATGAGTACACTGGAAGAGGAGTTTTAAGGGAAAAACCATATGTAGTACACTTCAGGATCTTTGGTTCATCAATCTACTACCATGTTACCAAATATGCACGAAAAAAGCTAGAGCCAACAACAGAGTTGGGAATATTTGTGGGGCACACTGATACACCTCACAACTATTGGGTGTACTTGCCAACCAACAGGATGATAGTGGTTCATAGAGATGAAAATTTTGATGAAGAGAAGGCCATGAGATGTTCCTTTGAGAGGGAGATTCAACTACATGTGGATGAGGATATTTTATGTTAGGCCCCTAAACTACTAGCGTAACCCCTTATTGTTATTAGTACAAACCACTTATTATATTGATGTACCCATGTAGTGCCCATATTGTTACTATTGTGCCCCA
>APFE030152779.1:39421-51658 GCA_000404065.3 Pinus taeda
CCATATCTTGTAATTCATTGGTCGAAATTACCACTCCTCAAACCATCAAGATAGAAGGACATATCAAGAAGAAAAATGTTCAAGAAGTAAAAGATCACATCGAGCATCAAGAAATTAATTCGACCATATCTTGTAAAGGATTGGAGGAAATTACCACTCCTCAAACTCTAGAGATAGAAGGATATATAAAGAAGAAAAAGGTTCAAGTAGTGAAAGATCACGTCAAGCATCAACAACAAGTTCTCCAACTTTTAAAGGATAACTCCACTTTGGTGCAAAATCAAACGAAACAACAGGTAGATCAACATCGTAGTGAAAAACGTTTTGATGTTTTAAGGAAACAATGCAGCAACCAGTTTGGATTGATGCAATGATTGAAGAGTATGACTCCATTATTAGGAGCAGCATTTGGGAATTGATCCCAAGACCAGTAGACAAGTGACTAGTGAGCTCTATATGGATTTACAAGGTAGAGCAAGTAGTTGATGGAAGTTGATGGGAGTTTGGAGAAACACAAGGCTAGGTTTGTGGCCAGAGGGTTCTCTCAGGTGGAGGGCATTGATTGCGATGATACTTTTCTCTTGTAGCAAGGTAATCATCAATTAGATCCATTCTAGCACTGTCACCATAAGTGGGATGGAATATACATGAGATGGATGTAAAGGCAACATTTCTCAATGGAATGATTGAGGAAGAGGTGTATATTGAGCATCTTGAAGGATTTGAGACCTTCAACAAAGATTTTCATGTGTGTAGACTCAAGCACGCATTGTATGGACTGAAACAAGCACCTCGTGCTTAGTACACCAGGATTGATAGCTATTTCATTGGGTTTGGCTTCACCAAAAGTGAAGCAGATGATGAGCCTCATAAATGGGTAATTATATGGGCTCATTTTACCTCCTAACCTAGTCAAATCAACCATTCTCTTAGTTTATTGTATGATTTCCTGATTATATTTATGCTTATTGATCCAGGTGGATATCGATGGCCACCTCCCAAATCCACTTGGACCCCCACCATTGTTTCTCTCCTCTTTTTCAGTTTCCGTAATTGTAGCACAACTTACTATTTTTAGCAGTTTTTCGAGTCCTAAGCTTCCGGAGCCGTTTTAAGGCCCTAAACGATGTTTTTTTTGGGAAAAATGGGAACAACATGGGTCCATGAACCAATTTTTCACTTCCCAAAGTTGTATTTCTCGGATAGATATTTCTAACGAGATATTGTGCGCATCAAATGGAGATCATATGCCAAAGTTACGACCCCGAGAAGTTGACGTACCAATTTACCCAAATGGGGCCCACAGTTTGGTGTTTCATCTTCTAGGGTTAGGTTTTTGGATGTTTAGGGTTTTCCATTATTTCTCAACAATAAACAGGCCTTCGAGCCTCATTGTAACATAGTTCAAAGGCATGTAGCCGCCAGATCTCTTCTCAGAGATAAGCTACCATCGCCCTAGCTGGTTTATTTCCATCTCTGTTTGTAAGCATATTTCAATATTTTACATTAATGAAATGAAGTATTATTTCCACTACATATCCATGTTTATGGTTATCTCTGTAATTTATTGTTTTCCTATTTAAATCCAGATAACTTATAGAGTGATTTGAGTTGGTTATGATGCCATGTGGTCTAACATGTATTTAATGCATATTATTGATGGATTTCGAGGTCAAAGTCAAGGATACAGTGGTCAAATGGAAGAAATAACTCAAAGTAGATAGAGGAGAGGACTTATAGGAGGGAATCCCCCTCATTTACTACTCCTCACTTCGAATTCCCCTTCATTCAGCTCGAAGTATAAGCAGCCAAATCATGCACTAGAAGGCAGCTGAGCAAGTGCAGGATGACTGATAGTTATCTCAAGTTTTGGGAGCCAAGCCTCCCAAATTTTAAGGAAGTTGTTGGTAGCTTCAGATGTATAAGTAGAGAGGCCTAGGGCCTCACTAGGGTCAGATTTTTGCTTATGTAAACTCTGCTCAAATTTCGAGCTTATTTTTGTGTGACAGTTTCATGTAATCTTGTTATTTTTTTGATAATAAAGATGGAATCCTTTTTGAGCTAGCATTGAGTTACCTCAGAGGGCTGAAGCTCTTGGGTTAGGGCCCAATCCAAGTAGCCAAGGTTCTCTTTAATTTTATTTGTATGCTTTATTTCAATTGTAGATTAGTTTGTTGTTAGACATATTTCTTTTGTGGTTAAGAATAGGTTGCTTTGGATGATTTAGTAGTTTTCTTCCATTTGTGCTTTCTGTAGCAGGTTAAGCAGCGATCAGAAAAGATTTAAAAGGATATAAATAGTGCCTTGGCCTCTCTTCCTCCCTCTGGGACCATGATTTGAGGCAAAGACTCCCTTGTTGCCCCAAAAACATAGATTTTCCTCATTCATAGGACTTCTAGTGTTTGCAGCTCTTTAGTAGGTTAATAGTCCAGTTTTTCTTGCTTTAGATCTCCTTCATCATGTTCTTTTCTTGATTTGCAATATTCCTCTTTCATGCTTTCCTTTCCTACAACATTTCTCAACATTTCGTTTCATAGATCATAGTTTAGATCATTTTAATGCAAAACTCTATTTTTCTAGATGCACTCATTTTATTGCTTGCTTGATCTTCTTGGCTAACTATTAGTTTCTATGTAGCATATCTCTTCTAGAAATAGGCCAACTTGTTAGCAATCACACCCCGCATCTAATCCATGCCCTATAGGTTTCCCAAACCTCACCTCAATTCTGCCCTAGATTCCTCCATTTTTCATAGAACTTCTTCCTCTCTCCTTGAGCAAATCCAATCATATTTCTCTCTCTTGGTGATTCATGGTAGACCTTAGGTGCCCTAACACCTCATTCCAACCTTCATCCACCATTTTCACCCATTCTCACACCCTCAAAACAGTTGAAATTTCTCTCGACCTCATCTTGTAGGCCTCGTGTAGTTTCCCTATTTTTGTCCTATAAATTTCCTGTGTCCTCCTGTAGTTTTTTCCTGTAGGCTTTCTTTTGAAGTCTGAGTGTGGGAAAAGCCTCTAGAAGGCCACCTAACACCTCCTAGAACCCATCCACACCATCCTACATCCTCCAAAGCTCCAAACCCACCCTCCAATGCCACCTGTTTGCTGCCACACTCATACACAATAAATTAGATGCATGTGAAATTCACATAAAAACACATAAAAATCCAAAAATATGTTTTTTGCTTATTTACTTCCAAAAATAACATGGTTAGATACTATTTACTTCCTTGAGTAGGTAATTTAATTTCTTTCATGGTTTTCATAGTGTTTGTGGCAAAAGTAGAATTAGCTTGATAAGTAGGCTTTACTAGGTTTTTCTTTACATTCCAGTCTTTCTCCTTTCTGCAACTAAAATAGCCTCTGTAGAGTAATCTTTCTTTCCTTTCATCACACATAGAGCTTCTTCTGAAATCTATAAAAGTTGGTTTGAGCTCAGTGATCTTGCGTCAATTGACCAAGTGACAACCTGCACTAAGAACTAGTACTTGTGCATACAACATCGATGCTTCCAAGTTTGTTACAAACTACCAGGTTGATAAAAGTAAAGTTGGCAACCCAGGAGTTGTAGCATTCTTGCTGCAATACTAGCACTCACCACTTTTTTGCACCGCTTCTGGGGAAGCACCAGAGCATTCTGTGATTATTGATTTCTTCTATTTCCTATTGCAACATTCTGCTAGTAGTTTATTTCGGCAAAAGTAGACTAGTCATTTATTTTCTTTATGTTCTGCAATTCCTTGCTTTCCTTTTCAATTCTGCAAATTTCCATTCATCAAGTTCATTTCATCTGGTTGAATTTTTTTTTGTTCAATCACAATTTCAGTTTTTGCAGGTACTTTCAATGTGGGGAAAAAAAAACAAAAAAAAACCAACCAAAAATATTTCCTTTCATGCCTCGTAGGAGTAGAGATAACTTAGGAAAATTTTTGCCCAACACCCCCACTACTTCACACAGCCAACCTTCCCTCTTCTTCGGTGGCTGTATTCAAGAAAAACCCTTAGGTGAACATCCAAACATATTTGAAGAACCTATAGGTGAAGAAGGCTTTGCTATCAATAGAGTTTGAATTCAATACCCTAAGGATGGCAATTCAGCTGGACCTAGACCTCAGCCATGCATAGAAGGAGAGATTACCTCAGCTCAATAGATTGGATGAATAAAAATTGCAAGCCCTTCTCCATATAGAGGTAGTTGAGCTTCAGAGAAAGATATGGCGTGAAAAAAATATTAGGGAGAAGCAATTCCAAGATGGAGATTGGGCACTACTCTATGATTCAAGATACAAGGATTTCAAAGGCAAGCTGAGGATAAGATGGCTGGGACCCTACACTGTGGAGAAATGCAATGATAATGGTTCAGTTCTGATCAAAACCATTGATGATGAAGCCATCCCCATGCTTGTCAATGGACATCAGTTGAAATTCTACAAAAAACCCCTCTCCAAGCGAGAGTTTATTGAAGATCTGAATAAAATAGTGATGGTAGTGGAGCATGTATTAGCTTCCACTTCACCCACTCACTGAGGCACTTGAGTCCCATCATTGGGTTGAAAACCTCTTCTGAGGCGGCCCATTGATGTCAAAAAAAGGAGAGAAAAAGGAATAAGATCCCTGGGTGAAAACCTCCCTTGGAGGCGCTTGGGGTAGGTAATTAAGGTGAAAACCTCTCTAAGGCACCCTAGTTGTTTTAAAAAATAAATAAATAAATAAATAATTTTTATTACATTGCAGGTTTGCAAGAGGACTATAAGGAGCAAAAGAAGGTGCCAAGGGAACCCTGACATTCACACCAACATCCATCTCACCTTCTCCACACCTTTCTCCATCATTCTTGGCATCTCTTTCACCCCATTGTACCTTTTTCTTCCAAATCTGTGTTTTCTATAGGAGGCTCCTATAGGAATTACAGAGAGCCAAAAGTGTCTACAGACAGCAGTTTGAGGGGCAAAAAAGCTTCATGAGGAACCTATAATCCCTCCTACCATCTTCAAACCTCCTTGCCATCATTTCCAAGCCTGCATCGCACCCCAAGCATCAATATTTTCTTCTCTTCCTATCCAAAAAAAAAAAAAAAAAAAAAAAAAAAAAAAAAAAAAAAAAAAAACAAAACAAACAAACAAACAAACAAACAAACAAACAAACAAACAAAAACAAACAAACAAACAAAACAAAGACAAAAACCAAAAACAAAAAAACAAAAAAAACAAAAAAACAAAAAAACAAAAAACAAAACAACACAAAACAGTTTTTTTTTGTTTTGAAAAAACAAAAATAAAAAGAGGAAAAGGCACCAATAACCTTACTTGAAGCTTACCTACCATCCCTCCATCATTAATGACACCTCTAGCATTATTCTCGAGCTACAAACACAGGGAAAAGTTGAAGTTTCCAGGGGAGAAGCAGCTACAAGAGCTCCTATAGGAATTCCTGTAGCAACTGATCCCGTAGAAGTCCAGCACCAACAGCAAAAGAGTGCACATTTTCAGGTTGAAAAGGCACATGAAGCTCAGCTCCAGCAAGAGAAGAATCTACACAAGCAAACAACCACACATCAGCAAGAAGAGACAACATGCATAAAGGGAAATGAAGTCATGCAGTAGGGAAAGCCACAACAAATACACTTGGATCACAGGTAAGTAACTAAGTCACTCCTCTATTTGCATTTGTGTAATTAGGAGTCATACAAAGGCAATGAGATGGTTGAGATTGAATGAGGGAAAGGTGGCCAGTAAACTTGGCCACCTTCATCCAGTTGACTCCACTAATCTGAGATGTCACCCACACGTGCGCATAGTCAACTCAAGCACAAGATGCTAAGGATAGGTAGTGGGAGGAAGTGTGAACTTCGATTTAATAATGAGGGATGATTAAGAGGAGGGGCCATGATGACCAAGCAGGTGGGGACCAACGGTCTCAATATGGCCAACATACACCTTGCCAACTTAGCACTCATAACCGAAAATATCAATAATGTGTAATGAGCACTCCTCTCCACGTATTCTCACCACCTTTTCTTCATTTCCTCCTCGTAACTCAGCCACAACAATCCTCTTGTGCCCCCACAGCCTTGTAACCACCATCCTCTATTGATTTCCTCCCTATCTTTTCTCTCGGGGTTTTCTATAGGAGCACCTACAGGAAATCTATAGGAGGGATAGCAGGCTTCTATAAGAGGGGCAGTGAGTCATTTTGAAGGGAGAAACCATGATTTTTGGCACGAATTTCAGTCTAAAGAGGTAGGGTTCATGCATGCCCCCTGTTGAATATCATTATATGAAAGAAGTGGTCTCAATTTGCGGGTGAAATAAGTCTTTAGCAGGGCAGAAAATACATAAAAAATTTATGTTTATCTAAAAAAACACAGTCTCCTCTATTTTTTTATTTTTCTCAAAACTCTTTGTCTCCACCTCCATATTTGGGTTTTTTTTAAAAGTACAGGCAGTATGATAGGAGGGTTTTTAAGAAAGGATCCCACTAACTCCATTAGGCTCCATGCACATCCTCAAGTGGTGGACATATTCACAAGGGAAAACTGGATGAAATTCTTTGAGAAATTTAGAGGGTTTGATGATGAAATTGCCCAAGAATTTACTCTCTCTAGTCCTTCACACTAGAACAAATGTCGCAGTAACCATTAGAGGCCTCTCCATCAAAATAGCCCCTGAATTCATCAATAGGGTCACCACCCTTCCTCTTGGGTTGCCTTAGAGTAAATATGAGAAACCAATTGACCAGGCTTCCAAGAAGAAATTTTTCCAAAATAATGAAACTCCTGTGGAAGATAAAAATGGAATTAGAAGGGATAGTATACCATATCCCTGGGATGAGGTTAGCTACCAAGTCATCAAATACATTTCCTGTGAGGGTAGGCACAACATTGTCTATGGATATCATTTCAAAATCCTCCATGACTTAAGATATGGAATTGATACCCAACACTTCAAAAGCTCAGTATCCCTTACTTTCTCCTTCAGTCCCTCATTGACTCCAACACCAAGGTATAAGAAGGAAATTTAGGGCAATTAGCTCACCATGGCTTAATCAAAATCCGAGTAAAGGAAGCCCTCCACACCTTTACACTCCTTATAGCATGGTAAGTTTTCTGAAATATGACAACTGAGGATGACATGAAGGCATTAACCTATGATGTCAATCCAACGGGTAGTGAGGAGGAATAACAACAAGGAGGAGAAGATGAAGCCAATAGTGACATAGCAGAGCAAGAAAGGGAGGAAGGAAGAGAAACAGAGGAGGGAAAAGCTGAAGAGACAGAAAAAAAGACAGAAGAGGGAGAAAAGGAGGCAGAGAAGGCAGAGGAAGAAGTAGAGTCCCCTGAGAATTTGGAAAGAGAAGCATCAGCTTCCCTCACTACCCTCAGTACAGCAGTCAAGCCAAAGCAGAAAAGGAAAAGAAAGACCTCCATGTATTTCAGGGCAAGGAAGAGCACAAGAAATAAAATAGGCAAACCTCATCCCTCTTCAAAAGTTCCCATTACCATTGAAGATTAACCATCTACCAAGGTGAAGGACTCTCCTTTCAAGACACCTATAACCTATGAGAGGGGACTCCAAGATCTTCTACATGGAAGGAAAAGGCAGTAATATAGGACCCAAAACTAGACCTAATGGAGGCTCAGACAATCCTACAGGAGACACTGTCCAAACTACAGGAGACCCAAAAGATTGAGAAAAAGATAGGGGAACAATAAGAGGTGAAGGGGGGAGCACAAGAGCTACAAGAACCTGACCCCCAGTGTAGTCTTGCCTCTTATTACAATCTACTTGAGGGAGGCAGGATAATCCCACAGAAATTTGTAATTCCATTGTTTTTCGAATTGGAGAAATAAAGAGTGAGAACACATAGGTGGATGCAGATAGCCAAATCCAAAGGAGTTGAGGATGTTGGCCATATGGAAAAAACACTCAGGAAAATGGGCAGAGAATGGAGTGCTCTTAGAGACAGATAGGCCATTACAAGAAGCCACCTTGAAAATGAGAATGAACTACTAAGGAGGCAGCTGCAAGAGAAAGAGACTCAGCTAGCATACATGGCCAACTTATCCATGGGAGCACTACAATGCAAAACACCAGCCAAATCTTATGGCCCCTACCTAAAGGATCAATGTCTTCAATTCCAAATAAAGACTTTGGCACAAAAAGGCACAATGCCTTTCCAAGACTACAGGAATTTCATGGATTTGTGTGACCAAAGCACCTCATAGGATAAGGAAAAGATGGCAGAGTTCTACTTACACAACATGGACCTCACAGACATGAACGTGTGGGACCCCAATGCCAAGCTAGGGGATCTACAATTAATGGCCATGGCCTCATGGATGAACCAAGAAGAATTGAGGGCAGAAAAAATGAAGAGATTGATAATAAAAGAGCAGAATGAACCATTGATGATAAGAGTTGAGCCATCAGATCCTATGGCACTCATTAGCACACACAACCTGCTTGCCAATGACCCTCAGATTGCCCCTAGATACCTAAGCAATCAGGCACAAGACCATTGCACATTTTGAATATATGCAAAGTCTACTTGGGGATGACTGTGTGCATGCATGCATGAGAAGATGGAACACCCTACCCCAAAGCTTGCAGATCAGAGAATACCATTCCCCAATGAGGCTGAGGGAGGCATTGAAAAGAGTGCCAATGTACAAGCACTCCATGCAAAGGCTAAAGGTCAATTGGATTGGCCTCAAACTGAGTCCTCCACTCCTATGAGGCATGTTGCAAGGAAAAAGAGAAGAATAAGAGAATGAGCAGTGGAAGGACATAGAAAAAACAACATGGTTTTAGGACCAACATGAGCAGACCACATAAAAATATTGGGATGCTAGGGAGGCCACCAGGGACATAAAATATGAGGAGATTGACTAAGTTGCTCAAAGGATGAGCAACACCTTCAGTAGGGGGTGATGATGAGCCTCATAAATGGGTAATTATATGGGCTCATTTTACCTCCTAACTTAGTCAAATCAACCACTCTCTTAGCTTATATTATGATTTTTTGATTATATTTATGCTTATAGAGAGAGTTGAGTCGGTTATGATTCCATGTGGTCTAACATTATTTAATGCATATTATTGATGGATTTCGAGGTCAAAGTCAAGGATCCAATGGTCAAATGGCAACAATAACTCGAAGTAGACAGAGGAGAGGACTTATAGGGGGGAATCCCCCTCATTTACTACTCGTCACTTCGAATTGCCCTTCATTTAGCTTGGAGTACAAGCAGCCAAATCATGCACTAGAAGGTAGCCGAGCAAGTGAAGGATGACTGATAGTTATCTCAAGTTTTTGGAACCAAGCCTCCCTGATTTTAAGGAAGCTGTTGGTAGCTTTAGATGTATAAGTAGAGAGGCCTAAGGCCTCACTAGGGTCGGATTTTTTCTTATTGAAACTCTGCTCAAATTTCGAGCTTATTTTTGTGTGACAGTTTCATGTAATCTTGTTATCTTTTTTATAATAAAGATGGAATCCTTTTTAAGCTAGCACTGATTTACCTCAAAGGGCTGAATCTCTTGGGTTAGGGCCCAATCCAAGTAGCCAAGATTCTCTTCAATTGTATCTGTATGCTTTACTTCAGTTGTAGATTAGTTTGTTGTTAGATGTTGGAAATAATACTGAGAGGGGGGGGTGAATCAGTATTATTAGGTCAAATATTCCTTTTCTAAAACCGAATTGTATACGCTACTTCAGTTAATTAAACCAGCGTATATACGCAACTATTCAGAAGGAAACCTGCGAATACAAAGCAATCTTTTAATTACTTTAACTTTTTGATGATGATTGTTAATCTGAGATGCATAATCAAATAACCAGTAACCAGAGACAGTAAAACAGAGCAGAAAGACAATCACACACAAGAACACAAGATATAAGGTGGAAACCCAATGTGGGTGAAAACCACCTGCTGCAATTCTTCTCTATCTTTCTTTAATTAGAAACTTTTGTTTACAATGTACTGATGCAGTCCTTTACCAGTACGCAGGCTGCAACCTGCAAAGAGCTACAACTCTCTCTCGTTTTCCAGCTTCTCCTAGAAGGGAGCTACAACTCCCTTTAGCTCTTGCACTAGCCAAGATACTAGTACGTAGGTGCTGGCCTACAGAAGGCTATAACCTTCACTTTCTTCCAGGGACCACGTTTCATGAATTTTCAGAATGGATCCATGAACATCAATCAATCATTAAGAATTTCTCCATCAACCAATCACCTTTCACCAAATAGATCTGAAACAAGTAGATATTTCAGTTGTACCCAAAACACAGTACCAGTAACCACACACTAAAACAAAACCCAGAACACAGCAGCAATGAACAGAAGCAGCAAGATCATAGTTTAAAACATATACGCTACTTTATCATCCTGAAGCATGCGTGCCTACGCTTCTGCATATGAAGAAACTTGCGTATACACATTATTACTTCATTGAACCTGCGTGTATACACACCTTCGTTGCACTGAACCTGCATACAGATCTATAAAGGATAATTCACTCTTTCAGATATTCAATTACTAATTAACCCAGATTATCAGACTTATAAATCAAGCAAGCGCCACATCTAGCAGATCAAAAGCATATAAAGATACTATCATTCAAGCTTAAATATTATGAGCCATGAATAGATCTTATCATTCTTTTGCGCTAAGGTTCCTCCTTCATTCAGATCCAGATCTGCATCACAACCCAATTACCGATATATCAGCTCTAGCACTTTATCAGATATTCAATAATAATGCGGATAATCCTTTGCCACATGATCTCCTTCCTCTTTTATAGTCTTAGGCCTTCCTCAATACCATGGTTCCAAAACCATAACATTTCAATACCATGAACCCAAAACTAGGGATCAACACATCTGACGAGATGCCATGGTCCAAAACATAGGTTCAAATCCCAAGGACTAACGACTATGGACCAAAAGTATGATCCCCAACATATACGCGCTTTTTCAACATATAACCCGCGCGTATACGCGTCTTTTTTTAGATGAACTTGCGTATATGTCTTTTTTCTTCTCTCTGAGTGCCTGAACTGAGATCTGTTACCAGAGAGAGTTGCCATCAAGGACAACACCTGTGCCATAGCTCCAAACTTGTGCCATAATGCCAACAATCTCCCCCTTTGGACTTGATGGCAACACCAAGATCTCTCCCCCTTTGTCATCAAGGGCAAAGGGCTGTGCTCCCCCTGAGTACATGCTGAAATCTTTGTTGTGCTTGTGGTGACCATACTCCGCCTGACTGTAGGCAAGATCTGCAAAAAGGTATTCTTCAAGAAGAACCAAGACTTATGCATCATAAGAGACCTTCCTATCACCAAAAGACTTAATACATACATCCATCACCCAACCAAGTGGGGATCATCCACCCAACCAAGTGGGAATACATCAAAAATTTACATATGATGACCAAATACATTATATCTTCATCCCAGGCATAGTGGGGAAACCAATATAGGCCGTTCCATGACTTTGATACCATATAAGAAAGAGATACATGACATAGAGATGAAATATATGACTTATGAAAGTCTCCAACAACTGATAGCAGCAGCAACTGTCAATCACCATTCAGATCAACAACCAAGATTTCCTTTTGTTCTCCCTCTGCCTCTGTTCCACCTAAAATCAACAATAGCTATGAACCAGAATCAAAAGCTTCTAAGATAATGCCAACAATGCATTATTAGAAGATTATCTGCTCCCCCTAAACCTGTGCCGGATGGTCTCTGTCAGACCCACATCAGAATATCTTCAACGAGAGCCTGCTCCTTTTGATATCCATCAAGCCTCCATATACGCAACTTTCTTTGCAAAAACTAGTGTATGTACGCGGATACTCCTTATCCAACATGCGTACACCCATTTTTCTCTGAAACTGACAAGATTTAATAGCAAGATGATACATCAACAACTCCCAGCTTCTGTCTGAGATATTCAAAAGTTTCCCTAGGCAGTGGTTTGGTGAAAATATCAACAACTTGTTCCTTAGAAGGAACATACTCCAATTTGACCTTTTGTTCCAACACTTGTTCCCGAAGAAAGTGATACTTCATTGGTATGTGCTTGGTCTTTGAATGCATGACAGGATTTTTTGAAATGCTGATTGCACTTGTATTATCACATAAGATGGGGATAGGTGGTGTACAAGTGATTTGAAAATCCTGCAAGGTCTGCATGATCCAAAGGAGTTGAGTGCAGCAAGATGCAGC
>APFE030152782.1:0-13362 GCA_000404065.3 Pinus taeda
TTTTCAGTCCTTCATTATACCCCAGACTGTCAAATTCACAGATCTGATCATGCGCCAAAAAGATCTTGACCCATCAGTAGATCCGCCTTATAATGCTCAGGTTTGATTCAAATCTAGCTATCACTCACAAACCAATCACCAAAATTTTGAATCTTGCTCTTAAGATATTCAACATCCACAAGTGAATAATACTAGGGATCCAAAACTTGGGTTCAATATTTTAGATGCAAAACCATGGACCAAAACTATAGGATCAAAAACGTCGGACTAAATACCATGGACCAAACATAAGATTTTCCACGTGCACGTTTTTCTCTGCATGAAAGTTCTTGCATTTTAGGTTTGCACTTTTTGTTCGAAGCACATGCGAACATATCCACATCTTATGAGAGGCGCACCTACGCAACCTGCAAATGACCGCACCTTTTGGACGGTGCACCTGCGGAACCCGAAAATAACACTGCTGCACTATATTTTGCCATCTGATTCCTTTGTCCTGCATCCCATGTATTCTGTCACATCTGATATTTCTTCTGTAGACTTATTTGGTTGTGTATACGTGAATTGTTCTTCTATGAGTGGGTTGCCATCAAGTACAACATATACATCATAATGCCAACAGATCATACTAGTTGCCCAGATGGCTAATGCATCAATAATACTGGAAAAATTAAGAAGAAAAAAAGCAAGATCAAGGGAAAAGCAATCCTTCCAGGAAATATGAAACTGTATTCCCCAGCGGAGTTGCTAGTTCTATTAGCGGGAAAAACTTCCCTAAGGTAAGGGTTTACAACCTCAACAAATCGAAGGTAGATAGTTAATAAGAGGCATACGTTCAAGCAATAAAATTATACAAACTACCAAAGTTGGGTTTGAGAGGAATACTCTTAGGTCCTATGTTTGATGTTGATCTCGTAGGGTCCAAAATCTTTGTTTCCTCCCAAGTGAGTAGGCTTGCAACATAGTTTAGAGAAGCATATAAATAACAAGTAGTTCAAAATGTGTGACTAATAAACATGTTATATCATCAAGCATAAACATATAAATCATGACATATTACTCATGAATTATAAAAACATAAGATCATAACATTCGGAAACTAGATAGAGCTCCTTTATTGATATCAACAAAGAGTGTTGGAGAGATACAACTTGATCCAACCACGGCACCAACGAAACCTTCCTTTGAATCCATCTAGCCCAAGCCTCAAATTTCACCTCTCAAGAATGTGCAAAATGATGTCATATAATGAAGGATGATCATCTATGCAAGGAAACAAGGGTTTCTTATGACTGGGAAAACCATACTTGATCTGGGGACCAAAAATACTATAATGTCTATATCCTATCTCCCTAATCTTATTAGGCTTTCCCATGAGGTTTATAAATACCACTAGAAATTAGTTGATTTGGTTAGGCCATGAGATCTTGTAGGCAAGATTTTGGTGAAACCCGTAAACCCCGCCTGAAGAATAGGATATTATTTTATGTTTTCATATTTTAAATAATATACGTTGGTTCTATATTATGGTACACGCATGTGTATGTGATTTTTAAAGGGTAGAGGTGTGTATGGAATTAAAAATATTGTTTTTTAATAAATGGTCAAGTCTATATGGGAAAGGCTTGCCCAAGGCCATACTAGATCATCAAAACTACAGGAGTACTGAATGATGCTATAACATGACCTCATTGAAATATGTTGGTTAATTCATTAAGGGGCTTCTCTCCAATAGTTACTTGAAGGTTGGATCGATGAATATAGCTGGGCTATAAAAATAGTGTTTATTTGGTAGGGCGGGATATGAAGTGTTAACTCAAAAATTCGCAGGGCCTCCTTTAGACAGGCTATGGGGAAGAATTTGGAATAAGGATTGTATGTAGAAAATTAACATATTTTGTTGGCAACTAATTCATGGGAAGGTCCTGCTAGCTAAAAATATCGAAAAAAGAAATATCCAAGGGCCATATTGATGTTCCCTTTGCAAGAAGGAAGAAGAGGACATTCCCCGTGGTCTTTAGACAATGATCATTTTCTTTGGAGGTCTCCAAAATTGCATCGGAAGAGGTCAAAGATATTTATGTCTTTCCTTAGAATTGACAAGAAATGTTTGAGAAATGGAAACAAAAAATCCGTTGGAAAAGTAAATAAGATTCAATAACGATGAGATGTTGGATGGATCTTCCAAAGTATCTATGTTGGGCGATTTGGCTTGCCCACAACCAATCAAATTTTAATAGTCTCCTCCCAAATTCAAATTCCTTGGGCCCCAATGCAACTCAATTGCTTTTTGAGCCAATTTTTGCTCGAGGTTATGACTCAGGAGAGATGAACAAATTGACACCAAGTGAGAGGCAATGGATAAATCTTAGTCAACCTTTAAATTAAGTTTCAGCTTCAATGATAACTAACATGTTTCATATATAATGAGAATCGATCACAATGAATTTTAAAGTTGGAGGATCAACAAAGGAAATTATTCTTTATTTTTCAATGGAGCTTCAAAAGGTAACCCCAGGGAGGTAGGAGTGGGAGGGGTTATTTTTTTCCCTAACAAAGAAACATGGATTAAATATGCTTGGGGTTTATGGATCTCAAGCAATAACTAGGTCAAATATTTAGCATTTTGGCAAGGCTTAGATTTGGCAATAAAAAATAAAATTAGGGAATTAATCATGTTTGGATATTCAATGATAGTTATCCAATAGGTACGCAAGGTTAAAGAGGATCATTCATCGATTCATTCTCCAATTCTTAATAAAATAAGTTTGCAAATATCAAAGCTTGAGGTTTTTTATTTCTTCCACATCAAAAGACATTTGAATTCAATGTTAAAGTCATTAGCAAATTTGGGGGTCAATCTAGAAAAAGGAATTATGGAGCAGGATCATTAGAATTTTGCAATCAAATATATTCCATGAAAAATATAATCTCAATGCAGACTACAAGGGAAATAACAATTTTAAATAGCATTAATGGAAAAATAATAAGGGTGCCAATTCGATGGAATATTGTCATATCCTACTTTGATTTGGTGTTTCTATTGAGATTGATTTGGGTCTCATATTTGTTATTAAATGTTGGGATCATGCACTCATGTGGAGAGACCGCGTGTTAATTACATTGGTATTAGACAAGTGGATACCAATTCATTCCTATATTAAATTTGGATGGTGTGGATAGATGGTATATGCAAATTTTAGGTGTAGCAAACATGGTTGGGGTCTTCATATTTAAAGGACTAAGTTGTAAGTTGTACAGAAATTAACTTTGGGATTGAACTCCTGACTTAGGTAATGTACACAGATAATTTCCAAATTAAATTTAGTGAGAGAAGTGATAGTCCAGTGGGGGAAGACATACAGGGTTATAAATATAGCACGCGAATCCTTGTTTCCCTAGGAAATCAGGTTTCACCACTCATAAATTTTGAAGGAAGTGAGGTTTGCTTTGTTGGCATTTGAATGGAGCGTTTTCTTAGAACATCGACTGACGATTTTAGCTATCATCTGGATTATGTGACAACAACCATGGAATATATCCACCCTATGCTATTCAGGCAAGGGGAAATGGGGAAGGTAGCAGAGCAAGCTCAATTTTCCCTTTTGCACCAGAAAATTGGTTTGTTGCGGGCCAAAATGTACCATTTACAAGTTGCATTTTATCACTTGAATATCAAACTTTATTACATGGGTACCTATATGTGAACCAATAACATCTGGAGTGAACAAGGAATTGGATGTCGAGATTGAGGCACATTAGTGCATGGTTCCAGAGAAGCTAGCGATGACAATTGAGGAGATGGTCATGGAAATGGCTTATGTTCCTTTTCAACCATGGCATGAAGAAAATGAAATTTCATGCAATGAAATTCCTCGTCCAAGTGTTGAAGACTCGTTTCTCCTTTATTTTTAATCTATGTTTTGTAAGTACGTAGTTATGTTAGGATGTTTTCGGAGAATATATAAGAAAAGTGAAATTAGAACAACAATATATAATTGGATAAGTGGAGTTTGAAGTCATTTTTAAACACTTTTAAATCTAATAGATGAAGAGTTTGTAGCATACATAAAAAATTATGGTTTTCAAATCAAAATGAATTAATATAAAAATCATACCTATTTCATTTAATATTAATATATATATATATATTATTTTTGTTTTTTTCTGACCAAGAGTGTCACGGCCCTATTCTTGTGGTACTCTTTAAACAACATATAGGTGGGTGCAACACCACTATACATTTTCTTTTCATTGCTTGTGACTTTGCTTCACACCCTACCCAGCTACCCATATCATTTTACACATTCTGTCATTCAACACCCGGGTCGTATACCCACCTGCTCACTATTCGTCACTTCTTCCCGAGTGCTATCACACTTCTACTTGAGCGTTTTTCTTTCCTGCGGGTCTGTTGTAGTGGTCTTGGGTCACCATTTACCAGCACCTTAAATATGCATTGAACACAACAATTCATGCTCTCTTCAACACTCGAACCAAATTTCCTATAGCACACTGTAGCAACGTTATTCCCAACCTGCAACATTATGCATTGTGGCACAACCTGCAACATGCCCTCACTCGACCTTTAGCACAGAAACCCCAACTCTACCTGTGGTTAACATCGGTCCTGCCCATTGTGCATCCCACCTGTAGCTTGGCCTTTTTTGCTTCGCGTTTCCAAATTTTGTTGTGTTGTTCTGCTTGTTCGATGATGCCTCCAAATGTTATCCATTCACTTCTACATATATGTCATTCGGCCATGGAAATACTCCAACAATCACGTCCTTCATTTTGCCATGTGTCAGCCCTCCATATCAACTATTGCCCGTCGCTTCAACCCATGGGTCGACCCATGCCCCAACTCGCTCATATGACACGACCCACGATTCAATCTGCACATGGCCGCATCGCTTGCCTTGGGTATGTACTCGCCTGGGTGCCTAACTCAGATTGCCTGGTGCGCCCTTACCCAACGATGTATGCTCACCCATCAGTCGCTTGTCACATGACTCACCCACCAGTCAATGATCACAAGACTAGATCGTTGCTTGCTCCACACAGTCACTCATTGCAATGGGTAGGTGCCTGCCCAACACGCTGCACCCTCTATGTGTGCACTCGTCATCACACATAATTAAACGCCACCTCCAAGTAGTCTTTAACTGAATGCTCCAACCCAAGTCACCTTTAACTGAACATGGGCACCCATCGCACATCGTGGGCATGCCCACACGCCTTTAATTGTTATCGTTTATTTGTCGACTCTCTTCGACGCTCGGCAACTCGAGGCCCTAACATTCTCCACCACTCTAAAAATGTTGCCACCCTCGACAACACCATCGCAACAACCTCCATCGCCAAGACATATCCATATATGTGGGCACCCAAATAGCTCCAACCATGACCTACTCCATGTTCAAACTGTAATTCCACCTCCACAAGAACTCATGCCTCTCACATCATCATGACTATCATCACATCTTGTTGTCAATCACGTCCATTGTGCCCCAAATTCTTTCTCATCAAGTCATAGAGAGGACTCATTTCCATGAGTAGAAGAGAATGAGCCTCATCCCCATGTCAGTGTAGAAAGAGGGAGGGGATGGGAAAACCAAAAGTTGTCCATCCTCCTTCTCTAATAGTTCAATCCATCTATCCAAATCTTTTTCTTCCAATATCTACATGTATGCTTCCTCGCTCTCCTCCTGAGTCTCTAGTCTAGCATCTATGTTTCCTTCCACTACCTCTATCATGCCTATCAAATCCAAGATACTATTAGACAATGTCCTAATAACCTATGCCTCCTCCATGAGTTTTGTCTCTGCAGTGGAAAACTTCTCATAGAGTTATTCATCTACTTGATGTCCTCGACATTCATCATTTCAATTTACACCCAACTTTCATAGCCCCAATGGTTCATCTCCCATCCATCATAAATGTACTACTTCTTCATATGTGTTACAATAATAACTTCATATTTCTTCATAGATTCCATTCCCAAAACTGCTTCATAGTCATCCATTCGCACAATTGTGAAGTCGATCTTACCAGACCACTCACCAATGCTCACATCCACATTATTTGCAATGCCAATCACTTTACCTGGTGGAGATTTCACTACTTTAAAATGAGATTGAGTTGGTGAAAACTTTAGCCCAACTTTCCTCACAACTTCCTCCCTGATGAAGTTATGAGTCACGCCATTGTCCACCATCATGAGTAAAGTTCCTTGCTTATCCTTCATGTCCACATACTCCAATTTGTTCCTTTCAGGATCATGCCCTGGGACAACCTCAGTTGTTGTTGTAGCTCCAAAAATATGCATCATCCCAATCACTAGTTCCTCCTTTTTCCTTTTTGCATCGACTTGTGTTGCTACTACCCCTATCATTCTATAAGGACAATTCTTTATCGTGTGGTCTTCTCCACACAACCAACATTTCAGAGGATTCTTCATCTATGGCTTTCCGCTTGATCTCGAATGTTACTCCTTTGTAGTCTTCTCTTTCAATTTATTGAACTTATTTTTCTTCTCTTCAGTCACCTCACCATAATGTTCTATTAGCCTATCAACTGCAACAAATGCATCTTCTAGAGTCTTGATCTTCTACCTCTTCACCTCATCGCGTGCCCAAAGTTTCAATCCAATAATGAATTTTAAAACATTGTCTCTCTCCTCCATGTCAGGGAATTCCAAGATCACACTCGAGAAATCCCATTGATATGCTTATAGACTCCCTGTTTTCTTAATTTACTTAATCTTCATCCTTGCATCCCAAGTCTCATCTTGTGGGATAAATTGATTCTACAATCTTCATATCATCCTAGGTAGGGATGTCATCAACATCACCATGGGAAATATGATCTAACTTCCATCTCCACCTCATCTTAGAATCCTTAGTGAGGAATTGAGCAACTAATTTTACCTTGGCTTCCTCATCAGGTATACCCAAGCACTCTAAGTATTGCTTCCTATCCCATAATAAATTGCCAAGTGCCTTTGCACTCCTCATACCATCATAAGAATTAGGTTCTTTAACTTTCACATGAGCAGTCCTTCCAACTAGTCCCTACCCAACTACCTTCTTCAAGACAGTAATCTCATTTCGAGCTTCCTCAAGACTTTTCTGCAACTTCAAGATTTCGTCCGAAAATTTATCTTTCGTAGATCCAAAGTTCTTGACTTCCTTCTCTACTTGTCCATACTTCCACTCAGTGTACTCATATCGTACCTTAATACTTTCATAAGCTTCTTCCAACTTCCTGAGACCATCCCTAAGTTTAGCATTTTCATCCTCTAATGAAGCGATCTTCAAAGAAAGATCTTCCACACGGTCTAGGACTTTATCAATGAAAACTATCTTAGGATTCATGTTGGATTCACCTATAATCTAAGGTTCTTCCACATTTTCCACCATCAGTTTTTACTTTGAATGTTTCATGACCATACACTATCTCATTCAACCTCGACCCTGTAAATTGCCCCTGTCGAACTTCCTAATGTCGCATTGCGACCAACTACCCATGCCCAAGCTTCAATACCAACTACAACCACTGCTTGTTGTATTCATGCTTCTTCTTCAATCAAAGCCCTTCTTTGTAAAATGGGCTCTAATACCAACTGTCACGTTCCTATCCTTGTGGTACTCTTTCAACCATGTATAGGTGTGTGCGGCACCACTATACCTTTTCTTTTCTCCAATACTCAAGTATATGGACTATGCTTAAGCCAATGCTTAGCCAATTTTATTGCAACAAAATAAACATCTTTAATTAAACATATAACCAATTATATATGCAGAACAAAAATCATAAGCACATCATACACATAAAATTATGTGGTAGGGGAAACTCCTATATAAATTTGAGTCTGCCCAATATATCAATAATTTTGTAATTTAATTATACAAAAATATTTTATAGTCATGCAACAGATAACACTTTAGCCTGCACACTCCTTCAAATCAACCGTGCCCACTAATACCACTGCTTGTGCTATTCGTGCACACCCGACATGAGTTACCCGAACTACCATGCACTTCATGCTCCCTTCATTCACCGCCTGTTACTTTGTTGCATGCCCCTGCCTAGCTACCCATATTTCTCTTCACGTTTTGTCGATCAACACCCAGGTCGCATACCCGCCAGCTCACCGTTTGACACTTCTGCTCGAGTGTTATTGCACTTTGACCTCAGTTTTTTTCTTTCCCTCGAGTCTGTCGTAGCTGACTTGGGTCACCATTTACCCATGTCCTGATTGTGCATGGGACGCAATAGTTTGCACTCCTATCGGCACTTGACCCAACCTACCTATAGTGCACTGTATTAGCGATTCGACCAACCCACAACACTATGTAGTGCAATTCTACCCGCAACACACCCTTGCTCAAACCTTAGTACATAAACCTCAACTCCAACTACGGCTAACTTCGGTCCTACCAATTGTGCACCCCGTCTATAGCATGGCCTTGTTTGCTTTGTGTTCCCTGTTTTCATTCTCTTGTTCTGCTTGTTTGATCATGCCTGGAGATGCCATCCCTTCACTTCTATATATATGTCATTCGACCATTGAAATACTCCAACGGTTGCATCCCTTCATTTTGCCATGTGTTAGCGCTCCGTATAAACCGGTCAACTGACTTACCAAAATATTTTGACACACTCCTTCACCATCATGTTGCACATTTCTTCAACCCATCGGTCAGCGCATGCCACCCAACTCGCTCATACGACATGACCCACAATTCGGCCAACAAATGGGCGCCTCACCCACCTTGGGGTGCGCTTGCCCAAGCGCCTCTGTAACGACCTGCAGTTTTGGGTGCGCGGGTGGAACGTGCATGCACATGGGTAGGCTTGAACGAGCTGTGGTTGGATGAAGTGCGAGCTCCCTTGACATGTGACAGTGTATTATGCGCATGATAGAAGGATGGGTGAGCATGTATATATGCGTAGTGGCATGGTGGTAGATGTATGGAGGTTGACCAACGATTGTGTGGAGTCGACATGATGTTTGGAGACTTTGCGATGGCGTGTGGAGCATTGGGCAAGTCGGCTAGGCAGCCAGACTTCGCCCTACGTTTGGTATATATTGCAAGTGCGTAGACAACATTTGGACATCACTCATTCGCTCAAAATCTTCACCCAACAAGGTAGAGGTGCAGGTCTAGTGCACAGAACAAGGAGAAAGGCGCAGGTTGGAATGCACCCATTCTTGGGAAGGGCTGCACGGTGACAGCGCGGTATTGGGTGAAGGCGCGGGCAGGAGCGCCTGGTGGTTGGGTGAGGGCATACACGAGTGTGTGGTGCCAAACGGTCGATTGAGGCGTGCACGGGTGTAGCGCCCGGTTTGTGCGAAGGTGCCCGACGGTGAAATGGAGGAGCGCATGGTTTGTGCGATGACTTGGCATGGGTGTCTTGGTGACTCGCGTGAGCGCCCGACTGTCATGCAAGTGTGCACGGTGACTTGGTGAAGTGTTGAGATTGTGGACGGAGGTGTGTCTTGGGTGGAGGCGCCCATGTGTGGCGACTTGGAGGCACGCCCGAGTTGGGCAAACAACACGATCGTGCGAAAAGGTGAACGAAGTGTTGGTGAGTCATGCCGCGACTGTGCGGAGGTGCCGACAAGCTAGGCAACCGATTTTTGCCTTGGATTGTAAATTTGGCTAAGTATGAAACTTGGGGTTTCCAGGTATACTTATAAAGCTTTGTAAACTATTGTATAATATATTGTTGGGCAGACTCATTATTCAGGGAGTTGCCCCTCCCTTTATACTGTGCAATTGTGTTCATCATTTATAATTGTTGTTGATAATGAATGTGTATGGGTGTTCATTGGTATAAAGGATAAGGAAATAATACTTGGTTGAGAAACAAAAACTAAGTAGGAGTAAGTGGTTAGGCGTAGTCCACAAACATAAATATTGGTGAAAAGAAAGTGTTCGGTGGTGCCGCACCTCGCCAAGAGCGGTTGAAAGACTACCGATGGCCTGGGGGCGTGACAGGTTGTACTAGAGCAGGTTGATGATCGGGTTGATGTTGAATGCTGATCCCAGTGCACTATCGTGATAGGTGGTATCAAAGCTGATATCTGGGTTGCTCGTGAAGACAATGAAGCAGGTACTTGCAGGTGAAGGAAGTTGTTTCACACAAGTGGAACAAGGGCTTGTTCAGGTTGTAGGCATCTTGTTGAACCTGTTGTATGGTCGAAACTAGATTGCAAAGAAGAAGGAGGCTATTAGCAATGGCAGCTGAATCTCAGGTTGGGTCTAATCACGGTGCGAAGGATGCTACTATGGCATTCATTGAAAAAGTGTTGGAAAGGATGGAGGACTTAGAGGCTTACTAGAATAAGAAGATGGACTTGGTCATGAGAGATTAAGAAGCCAATTCAAAGATGAAGGAAGAGCTCGAGGAACTCCGGACTCAACACAAGTACACTGATCTTATGTGTACACAACTTGAAGTAAGGGTCAAGGAGGTTGAAGAAACAAGGGACCAGGGTCTTGCAGAGATCGTGGACTTGAAGAAATCTCTTGACGAAGCCAGAGATGAGATCGCGGTGTTGAAGAAGGCCGTGAGACATAACTCAGGTGGAGGAGTGCCTCATGTGAAAGTCAAGGAACCAGAATCTTACGATGGTACAAGGATTGCGAAGAATCTTGGCAACTTTCTATGGGACATGAGCAATACTTGGAACGGTTGGGTCTATCTGATGATGAGACGAAGGTCAAGGTAGCTGCTCAGTTCTTGACAAAGGATGCTAAGATGTGGTGGCGAAGACGGATGTATCAGATTGCCAATGGCAGTGCTGGTGACATTACTTCGTGGGATGAAATGAAGAAAGCTTTGCAAACCCATTTCAGTCCTCTAGATGAAACATGGGAAGCAAGGATGAAGATAAAATTCATAAATCAGATAGGGAACCTTTGGACATATCAGTGGGAGTTTGCAAGTGTGGTTCTGGAACTTCCTAACATGGCGGAGAGAGACAAGGTGCTCAATTTCATTATTGGGTTGAAGCCTTGGGCACGTAATGAAGTGAAGAGGTAGAGGATTAGAACACTTGAAGAAGCTTTTGTTGTTATGGACAGGTTGGTGGAGCATTATGATGAGACTTCTGATGATAGGAAGAAGAAATCTGACAAGCCAAAAGATAAGAAGAAAGAGGATGCTTAGAAATCGGATGACAAGTCGAAGGCGAAGAAAGCCTTGAAGTGTTGGATATGTGCTGAACCACATACGATGAAGAATTGTCCTTCTAGACCGAAAGTGGCTATGATTGCACAATCTAATGCAAAGAATGAAGAAGCTTCTGTGGGGATGATGTAGATACTTGGTGGTGCTGCTGCTACAAAGGTGATCTCTTAGAGGGATCCTGAGAGGAACAAGTTGCATTATGTTCGGATGAAGGTTGTAGATGCTAATATACTCACTATGGTTGATAGTGGGGCCTCTCACAACTTCATGGGAGAAGATATTGCGAGAAGTATTGGACTGAAAATTTTATCGGTGAAGGCACAGATGAAGACAGTCAATTCTCCTCTTGATGATGTTCTTGGTGTAGCTAAAAATGTGGTCACAACACTTGGTGAGTGGACAGGCAAGGTCGACTTCACTATAGTGCGGATAGATGACTATGAGGCTGTGCTAGGAATGGAATTCTTGAAACAGTTTGATGCTATGGTTGTTCCACATTTGAAGAAGTTGTACATTTACGATGGAAGGGAGGATGTACCCATTGGTATGCCTACCATTGGAGTGACAAGGGCTGATTGTAAGTTGGGAGTGATGCAAATGGAGGACGAGAGCGGTTGAAAGACTACCACTGGCCTGGGGGCATGACAAGTGGATAAACAGTTGTCCATGGTTGAGACAAAGCTTACCAAGCAGTCATTGGCCATCAAGAATCTTTCAGATAGTATCTTGGATTTGTTAAGAACGCTACAAGCAATCGAGGATGATGATGATGATGATGAGGCATATGTGAGGCCGAATGTCCAGGAGGAGGATCTGGTCACTTATCTACAGAGGATGGAGATTGAATATCCTGACAGATGGATTGAGTTGATTAGTGAGGGTGAGCCTTCAGGCTCTACTCCCTCCACATCTTCTTAGATGGACAAGAAGATGGGGCTCATTGTTAGTTGCTCATGGTAGTAAGTCCTTAAAACAGGTTGAGCAGGTATGGCAGATGGTGCAGGGATGGCTTGGCATCAAGCATCATGACATGTTGTAGATAGGATGGAGTTTCCATGGACTTGAACATGGTGGTGAGATTCTTGGTGAGTCTGAGATGTGGCAGAAATCCGAGATAGACTAGTGAAGGCATAAGGATGTTCACTCTCATGGCTTGAGCGTGAAAGTTGGATTAGCTACCCAACTAGTTCAAACATGGGGTCCGGAAGTGTACAGTGGTGTGATGACAGCAGGTTGGGCTGGAGTGATGCTTGACACAGAGATGTGTTGATATCAGGCTGATTTGTGGTCCTGTTTGACATGGAGAGATGTTGGCATCAGGCAGACGAGAAGGACAGTTCAAAGGATGAGAATGATACATGGTGGAGATGGTAGTTCTACATATGTTGCAAGGATGTTTGCAGTATGTGGAGGAGTTGACATCATGGACTAAGGATGAGACAGACGTTGGTGATGATCTTGGTGGATGGCTACCAGGATGGTATGTTTTTGAGGATGACAACGATTTCAGGTGGAGGAGGATGTAACGACCTATAGTTCTGGGCGCGCGGGTGGAACGTGCATGCGAAAGGGTAGGCTTGAACGAGCTGCGGTTGGACGAAGTGTGAGCTCCCTTGACATGTGACGGTGTATTATGCGCATGAAAGAAGGATGGGCAAGCATGTATATATGCATAGTGGCATGGTGGTAGACGCATGGAGGCCAACAAATGATTGTGTGGAGCCGACATGATGTTTGGAGACTTTGCGATGGCGTGTGGAGTGTTGGGCAAGTCGGTTGCGCAGCCAGACTTCGCTCTACGTTTGGTATATATTGCAAGTGTGTAGATGGCATTTGGACATCACTCATTCCCTCAACATCTTTGCTCAACAAGGTAGAGGCACAGGTCTAGTGCGCAGAACAAGGAGAAAGGCGCAGGTTGGAATGCACTCATTCTTCGGTAGGGTTGCACGGTGACAACGCGGTATTGGGTGAAGGCACGGGCAGGAGTGCCCAGTGGTTGGGTGATGGCGTGCATGAGTGTGTGGCGCCCGACAGTCGTTTGAGGCGTGCATGGGTGTAGTGCCCAGTTTGTGCGAAGGAGCTCAATGGTGAAACGGAGGAGCACCCGGTTTGTGCGACGACTTGGCATGGGTGTCTTAGCGACTCGGGTGATCGCCT
>APFE030152791.1:2062-13982 GCA_000404065.3 Pinus taeda
TGATAGAATAGGTTCCTTTTTGCACTTAGAGAATTAGGAGCTACATCATAGAGATTTAAAATAAAAAATCCCAAACAATCTAACATAAGTAAAATCACTCTGACATCATCTACAAACTAATTGGATAGAGATTAATTCCTAGGAAACTTAATCAACATCCCTAAGAATTACGACACTAATACAATTGACAAACACCATCCCCATCTTAAGTTTAGATCTTAGCAAATACATAATGACCTAATGAATAACTTCTAAGAACGTATTGTGCACCTATATTTCATCAATCTTTGCACCCTGGTTGACAATTTATGATTGCCAATTCAACGACATTGATCTCAACAAACATTTTGGCATCATTGTCGGGGAAGTACAATTAGAAGTAAAAAAAAAAAAAAAAATCATTAATTTAAAACATGACATGCATAGGGATAGAAACCCTAGGTGTAGATTTGTAGGATGAGGAAGAAGTTTAATTCCCACAAATCCACTCATTTCACCGCGATTTTGAGATTCCACACCACCTACTCAAACCTAAATTCCATTTAGAGGTCGACAAAGACTTCTTGAAGTTTCAAGATAAAAAATTTGATCTACAAATTCACCTACTTCTTCTAGTGAAGCTATAATTGAAGCGAATCCTACATTCCCTACCACGGGAGTAATCTTTCTATCCCCCACTAGTGAACAAATTTTGGGAGGAGAATTAGAAGTTTCTAGTGAATAAGATGAAATGGAAACTTATTCTGAACAACAATTGATAGAGGAACTAGAAATATTAGAAGAACACTATCCTAGCTCCGAAGAATCTATAATGGATGAAGAAGGGGAAGGAGAAGTACACAATGTCCATCGCGAAGAGGATAGGATTGGAGGTAGAGGAAGAGGAAGAGGAGGGGATAGAGGTAGAGGAAATTAAGCTCCTTCAAGATTCCCTATTCTTGATGAAGATACAACCTTCACAATGAAAAATATATCACCCTCGATTCTTCCTAATTTCCACGGGAAAAGAAACAAAGATCCAAAGATATTTCTCTTTGAATTTGAAGTATTATACACATCATATGACTATTTGCATGACGCTCAAAAGTTGAAATTGTTCCCCACCACATTAAAAGACTCAACATTAAAATGGTTCATGAGTCTAAGAGTGCATTCCATAACAACATGGGCACAAATGGAAGAGGCTTTCTTAGGCAAGTATAGAGATTATTGTATGCCTAGTAACCTTAAAGATGAGGTCTTTAAAATGACACAAAAAGAAGATGAGAATCTTGAAGACTATGTAGAAAGGTTTGTTTACAATGTTAAACGAGAAAAAATGAGTAATTTGGATGAAGAAACCCTAAAATATCTTTTATTTAGAGTTTTTAAAGATGAATGGATTGATCCCCTTAACCTATCTAGAAAAGGAGATATTTCCGAACTACCATTTGCAGATATTTGTGATTTATGTGTATATATCTCAAGGGGAAAACCAAGAGTTGGAAAGAGTCCTAGAGATCATCTCTTATCAACAATAAACAATTCTACAACTGGGACAGTTAGTAGGGTCAAAATAGGAAATCTACTTGACACCTTTAAAACAAATATTTTAGGGAGCCTAAGCAAACAAATAGACACCCTTAAAATACAAAACAAGAAAAATTCTAAAATTGTTGCATTATCTATCTTCTATCCCAAATGTCTGAAGAAACATGAGAAGGTCCCTTAGACTCAAAAGCCATACAAACTTGTGATATGTTCAGATAATCATGATACAAAGGAATGTCCATCCTTACCAGGTCTTAAGGATATATTCAATGATGAAGGAATCCAAGAACTAGTATACTGACTCTACTTTATAGCAAAAATACCATGGAAAAAAACCAAACCAAATCAATCACAAGGATTTAGACCACAACACTTTTCCCAGTGTTCATAAAATAAATGGAATTCAGCTTGACAGCTTTGGGCTCTACCACAATCACAACCTTGGAATCAAGGATGGCAAAATCCTTTGAAGCCTATGATCAGTATCAGCAATACTCACATTCTAGCTTCCACCACAATTCTTGACCCCATCCAATCAAATTCCTCAAGCTAATTAATTACCACAAGTCCCAATATAGAATCAAAACTTACAGCTTTCCCTATAATTTCCACAAAAATCAAATCAACTACCTGCTCAACCACTTCCAAATCTTGGTAGTAAGATACCACAACAACCAGTATAGAACATGGAGGGCCAGAATCCTCAAACTTATGTGATAACCCCACTTTAGCTAAACAATGTCTAATTAAGGTCTGGAAGAGTATGACCAAAAAACATCCTCTTGTCATTCAAAAATTAAAACCTGATCTTCAAAAACATAAAAATCAATCAGGAGAAGGGGATATATCTCCCCCTCATAAAGAAACTAAACAAATAGAATAAATTCCAATAGATGCTCCTATTATAGAACAACCTTCAATATCATTTAAACCACCTTTCCCATAATGGTTGAAAATCAATGAAGGAGTAGAGAATCAAATTATCTTTCCTGATTACAATATGATGGATGAATTGAGAAATGTTTGTATTAAGCTTCTTTTATTACAAGCCATAAAAGAAATACCAATTTTTGCAAAAACAATTAAGGAATTAGGTAGACAATGATCAGGGACAAGAAGAAAATATATAAAAAGAATTCAGTTAGTCGGAAAAATTGTAGACATTATGATGGGGAAGACAACAATTAAAAAATATTTAGACCTAGGAAGCCCCATTGTAAAAATTCACATAAATGGAATTGAAATACCAAACACATTGATTGAACAAGGAGCAAACATAAAGATATGAGAAAACAAGTTATAGACACACTTAGGCTTCCTAACCTTCAATACATGTCAACCTTATTGCAGTTAGCAGATAGATCTGTTATTAAACTTGATGGTGTGTTAGAGGATTTTTGTGTATCTTTAGATTCTTGGGAATATCCTATTGATTTCATGGTCTTAAAACCCAAGAATAATCTAGGCGGATATCCATTAATTCTAGGAAGGCCTTGGTTGGCTGCAGTAGATGCTTTTATTGGCTGTAGGTCTAGTGATATGTTTATCTCATATGGAAATTCTACAAAGAAATTCACATTATACTCCCCTGAAAGAAAAAAAAATAGATACAGAAACTGAAGAATGGATAGAAGATGGATAATATACACAACCTATGTTTGTCACTGAGTTCAAGTAAAAGAGGAAGACAAAATTTTAAATTTACTAGAAAATAATGAATATTCCTCACATTATGAGAGTAGTCGAAATGAATATCTCTCCTCTAAACAAGTATCATTATTTTCCATGGAAAATTTTGGGA
The DNA here is from genome assembly GCA_000404065.3 of Pinus taeda. NCBI lineage: Eukaryota > Viridiplantae > Streptophyta > Pinopsida > Pinales > Pinaceae > Pinus > Pinus taeda. Next base: position 5,394 of record APFE030152791.1, read on the forward strand.
ATTCCTCGATAGAAATCTTTCTAGGAAAAACCTTAAATGCCAATGAAAACTTGGAAGACATGCAAAATAAACAATTGATAGAAATTTTACAGAAACATTTTTTTTATTTTGCATGGGAATACACTGACATGAGAGGGATTGATCCTAAAACTTGCATACATAATATCTACATTGAAAAAAATGCAAGACTAGTTAGACAACCTTAGTGAAGAATGAACCCAAATATAAAAGAAATTATTAAGGAAGAATTCCAGAAATAATTAAATGTAAATTTCATATATCCAATATCTAATAGTTGGTGGGTTTCATCCCCAGTAATCATCCCTAAAAAGAGTCAAAAATGGGGAGTATGATTTGATTACAGGGAGTTGAATAAAGCAACATTAACATACCACTTTATGTTACCTTTCATAGACTAGGTCTTAGATACTTTAGCAGGGAAAAAATAGTTCTCCTTCTTGGATGGGTTCAGTGGATACAACTAGATTCAAGTGGCCCTTGAAGATCAATATAAAACCACATTCACTTGTCCATGGGGAACTTATTCTTACCGGGTACTTTCCTTTGCGTTATGTAATTCTCCAGCAACATTCCAAAGGGTAGTCCTTGGCATTTTCTCTGACCTTATCCATGATTGTGTGGAAGTGTACATGGATGATTTCACAGCCTATGGGGATTCTTTCAATGAAGCACTAGAAAACCTGGAGAAAGTCTTAATAATATGTCAAGAAACAAACCTCTCATTAAGCCATGAAAAATGTTTCATGATATTTAACAAGGGAATTGTTTTAGGTCACCATATTTTCGGAGATGGAATTAAGGTAGACTCATCGAAGGTAGAAGTCACTTCCAAGTTATCAGCGACAAGTTGCCAAAAGGATGTTAGAAATTTTCTTAGTTTTACTGGATAATATAGAAGATTTATAGAAAACTTCACAAAAATTACATCCCCACTCTTTATATTACTCACCAAAGACTATGAATTCAGTTGGGATTCCAAATGCCAAGTTGCCTTTAAAACATTGAAAAAGAGAATTTCTGAAGCACCCATCTTAAGAGGACCTAATTGGAAATTTTGTTTTCATATCTAAAAATATGCTTCAGATTTAGCCTTAGGAGCTATTTTAGGACAAAAGGATCTCACTCCTTATGCCATTTATTATACTAGTAAGAATTTAACCCCTGCAGAGTTAAATTATACTGTAACCAAGAAGGAGTTCTTAGCTATAATTCATGCCATTAATAAATTCATACATTATGTAGCTAGTTATGAAACCTTCATCCACACAGGCCATTATTCCATTAGATACCTAATGAATAAACCAATCACTAATGGAAGAATAACTAGATGGCTCCTACTTTTACAAGAATTCAACATAACCATTCTAGATAGGCCAAGAAAGCAGAACATAATTGCTGATTTTCTATCTAGAATACAAAATGAAAACAATGATCGACCTGTAGAAGATAAATTTCCTGATGAATATCTTCTTGTAGTATCCACTAAATCACCTTGGTATGCAGATATTGCTAACTATTTGGCCACAGGAAAAATGCCATTTCATTTATTTCCTAGAGAAAGAAAACAAGAATAGTCCACAATAGTACATCCTACTCATGGATAAATGAGGAATTATATAAGACATGACCTGAACTCATCATTAGAATATGTGTTTGGAAGGAAAAAATACCAGAGATACTAAAAGCTTCTAACCATGAGCCATGTGGAGGACATTCTTCTCATAAGAGAACTACTTATAAAATCATGCTTTTAAGATATTATTGGCCTTCATTTTTAGGGACACTGAGGAATATGTTAAAAGATGTGACAGTTGTTAGAGAATGGGAAAACCTACTCTTTCAAATGAGATACCACTGCAATCACAGGTACTTATTGAACCATTTGAAAAATGGGCACTGGATTTTGTTGGACCAATAAACCCAACTTCAAAGCAAAAGAAGTATATTTTGGTTTGTATTGATTATGTCAGTAAATGGGTAGAAGCTAATGAACTTCCTTTTGCTACTGAATATACTATAGTTTCATTTATTTTTGAGGATATTTTTACTTGTTTTGGTGTTCCAAGAGAAATTGTAATAAATCAAGGGACACAGTTCACATCTAGACTAGTGTAGAAGCTTGTGGACCAATACAAGATAAAACATCAGAAGTCAACTCAATACCATCCACAAGCCAATGGGAAAGTTGAGTCCACAAATAAGGTGATCAAGGATATCCTTAAAATGACTATACATCGACATAGGAAATATTGGGTGGAAAAGGTTCTAGAAGCCTTATGGGCCTATAGGACCACATTTAGGAATACTACAGGACACACTCACTATGAACTTGTTTATGGGAAGAAAGTCTTACTTCCAATAGAGTTCCAGATCTAGACCTATAAGATAGTAGTCTAGTTAGATCTTGACTTGTCAGAAGCCCAGAAGAAAAGGATGACACAATTGAATGAGCTCAATGAAATCAGACAAGAGGCCTTCCAGAGGAGCAACCTAGTGCAACAACAGATGTCAAGATGCCATGATAAGTACATTAAAGAAAGGAAGTTTCATCTGAGAGATTGGGCATTGCTCTTTGATTAAAAATTCAAAAATTTTCAAGGGAAATTCCAAACTCATTGTCTCGGACCTTATGAGGTTCAGAATGTCTTTGAAAATGGTGCAGTTAGAATCATGACTATTGAAGAAGAAAGTACTCCTACATTAGTAAATGGACATTGACTCAAGCCTTACTAGAAATCATTAACAAGAAAGGAATTTGTTAAAATATTTCATGATAATTTAGAACTGAAGATGGTCAAGAATGATTCTTCTTCTTTTCAACCTTTGAAATTTTCATTCAGTTTGTTCTGCAAAAGAAAAAAAAATAAAAGAATTATATAAACATGAAAACCAACATGTTGTTGGCATGTTTATATAAAAAATTTAAAGTGAAAACAAATTTGTTGGCACCTAATTTTTTTTTTTTAAAGAAAAAAATAACAATAAATTTCATCTACTAAAGTCTTTCTTTCTCTTAAGCCACAGAAACAACAACTTTCCACATCTTGGACAACTTTTCGCAGCTTGGACAATTTTCTGCAGCTAAACAAATTTCTGCAGCCTAATAATTTTGGAGTCTAGAAGGATGCTTGGTGATCAGGATTAAAGGATAGTTGACAACAAGGAACCTAAAGGAGATTAAATGAAAACAAATAAGGTTAGCAACAGAAGATTAAAGGTACATGTTGCTTTAATTTAATAATAGGGAAGGTTATATAGCATGTATGAGTAAGAAGATATAGTACTAAAGTGCAATCATTATAAGCTAAGGGTAATGGCCACCTAATGAAATATCATATGCCACCACTCTAAAAGTCATGTCGTGACCTTGTGCCAAATATAACAAATTAATTACCAAATCATAAGTTTGAATGTGCCTAATGGTCGAATTCATTCCCATAATCCTTTTGATAACCCATCCATTCTTCGCTATTCCTACACTCCTCTGATCTTTCATAGCCACTCCATCTTTCCACCAGCTATCAAACCCTATTAGTCCTACTTTCATGTCAAGGTAGCCAATCTTCGAGGGAAAGCATCCTTCGGCATGGGGGTAATTGTTTTAGCTGAGCTAGCATGGAAGCAGTTCCTAGAGGGTTACCCACAAACTAGGGAGCTGCTACAAAGAAGACAATGGTCACAGGTCATTAAGAAATTTAACATCTTCCACAAGGAGGAAACCAAGACATTTGTGCACTTATTCAATGTAATGGAGGTCGAAATTGGGGACATAAAACTCACAATAATGGAGTTTGTGATTGCTGAGGCCACTGAGCTACCAAGACATGGGGAAAATGGTTTAAAAATAAAAGGAATGACAATGAGGATTAGAAGGTTTTCCTCAAGAATCTGAACATGGACACAAAAGTCTACAAAAAATGTATTCCAAGCTCTTATCTTAAAAACAAATGGAGAAACTTATTACTTGTGCTTCAAAAGTTTATCACTTGTGAGGGTAAGTTTGGGTAAATGTATTTTTATCATTTTAGAATGATGACACACTTCTTTAAGGATCATCAGATGAACCTGTTAATGTCAGTCTTTCCAGTCTTCCTCCAGTGATCAAATATGCTCTTACAAAGTGGTCTCAGAGTGTTAAGGTCAAATTTTGTCATTTCAGTGAGTCTTCAAGCAAAATTTGGTCACTAGGCATTAGGTCTAGGGTTTGCTCTCACTCTTTTCAAAGTTTCCCAAAGGCCCATCCATGTCATCATTCAGCTGATTCTATCATCATTCATAGGGTTTTCATTATCATGTCAGTGTCTAATGAGTCATTTTACAGCTTATCCATGCTTCAGTTGTGCCTAGGCAAGGTTCATTTCCCTCTCCTAGGGTTTTGAAGCCAATTTCTCTTGGACGGTCAAATCATCAGTAAAACTTGTATCCAGATGTTCATACACCTTCCCCTATCCTTAATGTACCTTATCAAGCACTTCCCAACACTCAGATCCACCAAATTCCTCATTTTCGCACAAACCCTAGTTTTTAGCTACAACCTGGCAATTTTCTAGGTTGGGCCTGTGTTTTGCCCTTTTCGACCCCTTCCCCTCACTCAATCTCTGAGATCCCACTTTCTCCTACTCCCTAACATCCCTCCCTACTCCCAAAAATTTCCCCAAGAATTTAGAAGCCCCCTATCCCCTTCATTTCGCTTCATTTCGACTGAATTCCTTGTTTCACACATTGGGACAAGTTTCACTTAAATGCTGTTTCAGAGCAGTCAAAGATGAATTTTGGAAAACTAAGAGAGGTGTTTGTCCACAACATGCCAAAGAAGAAAAACTTCCTTCACTTTTTACACAGGTGTCATGGTTTGAGAGAAATGTAAAGAATTTCGTTGCCTCAGGAGAATCAAAGACACCTCTGAAGTGACCATGGGAAAATCAAGTTTTCTCCTAGCTTGGTTGTCCAAATGATTTTCTTGATGGGTAAAATGATAACTAGACACAAAGACCTTTCCAACGAGCCCACTTTGGCTCAATTCTGACACCAAGAAGGCCTTCAAACAGAGCTGCCAACGTGCAAGACCTTTTGAGAGGCCTGCGCGACCTTCTGGGCAGTGCGAGACCTTTTGAGCGCCCCTCCACAGTGCAAAAATATAACTGGCATGACCTTCTGGGCGGTGTGAGACCTTTTGAGCGGCTTGCGAGACCCGTTGAGCTGTCTTGCCACAAACTTCAAAACAATTGCCCAATCTTCCTCCAAGTCATCAAATTTGTTCAAGGTAGGCTCTTTACACATTGTTTTGGAGGTTGGTGATGGATGTAAGCCCTCATGCTATGATTTTAACCTCAAATCATGCAAGTTAAAGGACATTAGGTGGTTGCGATGTTAATGAGAAAACTGTGCTAGGATTTGTGTTGTTTCAAGCTATTTTTCCCTTTGGTTTGTTTCCCTTCTTTCCCTTTCACTCACACTTATAGGTTCATCCCTTTTTCCCATATTATTTTATAAATGAAATGCAAATGCTAGAGGAGGAAAATGTGCTTGATGAGTTGTGGATGATTCGTAGTGACAGAGTCCTAAAACGAAGGAGGCCCGATGATCCATTGCCTGCTGAGCGAGAATCCATGCTCATCCAGGTGAATGCACATTTGGAGAGGCTGTTGGCTAAGGCCAACCAAGAGAAGAAGCTGTTGAGAAACATGAAAAATCACTATTGGGCGAGGATGCATGTTTGCAAGAACCAAAATGAAAATGCTCCAAGGACGGTTGGCCAAAGCACAAAAACGAAAGAAAACGCCCGATCCACTCCAAATTTTGGCCAAAGCCTCTTTGACTGAGCATGGTACTTTATTGGGGACTCCCAGCCCAAATTTCAAGAAATTTGGAGAAAATTTTGTCATTTGTGAATTTTTTGGAAATTTACAGGTTTTGGCTTCTCAAAGGGTCTCGCCCCCGGTGAGACCTTTTGTCATCGTAGCTCCGTTCGGAAAAAACTCAACATTTTTGGATTTGGCATGAATAGTTACACTTTCTCATCCATTAGTAAGAAATTTCATCGAGTTCTGGGCCTCCAAAAGGTCAAAATGCATGCAAAATTTGACTTTCTGCCCCTTTTTTGAGTTGCAGAAACCATTTTTGGGAGAATTAAGTTTTGACAGGTCAAATGACCTCCAAATTCAAACATTCCAGTTGGGTTGGAAAATAGACTCACATACCTTTCCAATGAGCTATCCTGCACCCAATTCTGATAACCGGAAGGCCTCCAAACAGAGCTGCAAAAGTGTGAGACCCTTTGAGAAAAGGTGTGCGACCTTTTGAGGAAATGTTGCCAGATTTGACCAGTTCAGCCCAGAAAACGTAGTTTGGCTTTAGTTTGATTTTTTGGGGTAAAAAATGATTATCTTTGATGTAATTATGGCAACTCTAAGACACTTTTACTCTTGTTTAACACTTCTAGAAGATTCATTCATGAAAAGGGTAAAAATTAAATGAATGAATTGGTTTCCAAGTTTATAGAGGCAAGTTGTTTTGACTACCTATTTTGTAGTGCTTAGTTTAGAAGTGGTTGAAACAGCTCCTAGAAGGATGAGCTCGACCCCTAGAGGCAAGGGAAGAGGTTGGATTGCCTATATTATGTACTTTCTTAATCATTTTCAGGGGTTGGAAGGTTGGACTCTTGAGGGAGAAAGCTTCTATTGTATTACTGATTATATCTCTGCAATTTTTGGCTAAGGAAGACCAGGGTTTTGCAGTCCTTTTTGGGATTCTTGTGGTTACATGTATTGATGGTGTGCTTCTCTTTGTACTTGTAAGTTTGTTATGTGAATCATCTTCTCACTTTTTCTTCTGCAAATTAGGCAAATGAAGTGTTAAGGTAGAATTCATGGTTGCTATGCTCTGCCTTTAAGTTTGCTTAATATCAATGTTTTCAGTTGTTTAAGGAGGATTCAAAGTCATTGTTTGCCCTCCTTAGCTCCTCACCTGTCTTTCTCATCCATTCACTTCAGCTAAAGGCATCAATACGGTCTCCTACCTCGCCCCAAAGAACCCCCTGCAAAAAACTGTGTCCAATCCCCGCACCCAAAATTGCCTCTCCCCAATTTTCCACCAAAAGCCCAAAAATTTTAAAATCAATCATTCTAATCAGTTTACTAGCCTAATATCAGTGTTACCTTATTAGTCATCTCATCCATTGAAGATTTTACGAGATAGACCGGAGAGAGCCTTCTCCTGCCCCGTAGGGCTAGCTACGAGGCTAAAAGGTTTGATGTTGCCTTGAGATTTGCCTTTCTCAGCCTGAGGTGAAATTTCAAATGCTAACACACAGCACCCAATACTGAGGTCGAACTTTCAACAACTATCACTTCTGCTTGTGCTTTTGCAGGGACAGAAGCTGCTGCCTTTTGGAGAGCTGGAGAATTTGATACATATTCTAAAAACACATTTAATGATTTCTTCTTCAAAACAGGGTTTTGAAGAAGAATCAATCTCACATTTGACATACAAGACGAAGTCTAACATCGGCTCCACTTGGGATGGCAGCTGCCACTTCGTGGAGATGCCAAGAACCGCAAAACTTTGGGAGAGCAGACAGTGCCTCCACCCATTGGGCAATGGAGTCCATTATTTCAACAAATCAACACAACTGAAGACTCAACTTATTAACTGGAAACTAACTTAATTGATTGAAAGACTAACTCAGCAAAGCTCACACTAAAACTATAATGAAACTGGAACAAAATGTTGCTTTATGGCTTCTTATTTATTTACAAAAGCTACCCTAATATGCTGTACAAACAATAGATCAGGTAATACTAAAATGCTAGATTAACCATTCAAGTAAACCTGAAAATGATGCCGCTTTAGAATGCTTCCACCAGGATGGAGATGTTATTGCTGGCAGCTCTTCATGCATGTAATGAGCCTGGTCACGTACAAGATAGCCTGATCTATCAATCAAACTGAAAAATGTTTCCATGTAAGTTGCCATTGGATCGCGGAAGCCAGACTCTGTTGGCTACCCCAACTCTGCAATACATACTTCCAGCTGCACACTGTCAATGTAAACATCTATAGACAAGTCTGTTATTTCTTGTTTTAATGGAGGAAGGATTTCCAAGAATTTTTTAGGGTCTTGGAAATCATATGACTGAATCTGCTCATCTAGACACTGAATCTCCTTCTCGATTCTTTCAACAATTAACTCGAACCAAGGGAACTTTGAAGATTTCGACCATTGAAGCAAGGCACTGAAAACATCTTCATCAAATTTAGTATTTGCTAACTCATTTCTTATTTCTTCTACAGCTTCACACAAGGTAAGGTTTGCCACATACCCTACCATTGCATGAATGAATCAACAAGCACTGGAATGTCTGGATTGAATTGGAGTCGCCAGGTGAATGGTTCAGCCTGCATATGTGTCTGATTGCTGTCCACCATCAGCATCAAATCTGCAATTTGAGTTCATGTACTGGGACAAGACAATCAACAAGTCAAATGTTCTTCCCCAGTATGGTCGCCAATATGTTAGCGCTTGAAATTTCACCTCAGGCTGAAAAAGGTAAATTCCAAGGCAACATC
>APFE030152812.1:0-11223 GCA_000404065.3 Pinus taeda
AGAGCTTCATATTCTGCAATATTATTTGTGCAACCGAACTCGAGTCTACAGATTAGCATGGTTTTCTCTCCTTCTGGACTAATTAATAGACAACCTGCTCGTGCTCCATCGTTAGACTTAGAGCCATCAAAAAATAATTTCCAAAACAAAAAATTTCTACCTGAGATAAAACTGAATTTTCTAAAAAAGGTGAAGTATGAGCATTGAAATTCCCTAAGAACGAGTCAACAGAATAGTTTCCAATTATATTATTATTGTACGATATAGGTTCATTTTCTCCTTCTAACTCCGTTACTATGTACTTTTGGTGTCTTTCTCACTCAACCTTTATCTGATTTGGTTTGTCATTGTAAGGGAGCCATATGTGTGGCCAGTCGGTCGTAAAGTAACTGTGAAGTTTTTCTCACCAATCCCTTATAAGAATTAATCCATAAAATTCAGGAATGTTTTCAATGAGAATATCAATGACTTGACATACTTTGGATTTGATGAAAGCCTTATGGTCACTTGATTTAGTTCGCCATTAACTTCAACTTGAGACCGATCCAGCTGCACTATGCAAACTGCAGACTTTTGAGGTTGGACATTTAACTTTGCACAAACTGTCTTAGGCAAAATATTAGATGAAGCACTAGAGTCTACCAAATAGTTATGCAAATTTTTATTGAAAACTTCAAAGGTAAGGAGGAATGGAGGAGTATGGGATTTTGATCTTCCTCCAATTAAAGCAGTGTCATTTGGGTTAACTTTATTTAACATACCAATTGGAGGTCTCCCCATTTCATAAGTAGCTTGTGAGATTATAATGGCAAGAAGAGGTGCAAAAGGTACTGCATGCAGCTCTTTCAAAAGTAGTTTCTGTTGATGCTTCAATTTACTCAACTCATGAAAATTAATGTTGACCCTAGTCTTCTTCATGTCTTCAACAATATTATACTCCATTTCATCGAAAATGATAAGTTTTTAGATGGAGTTGATGAATTAGATTGGACTGGGTTTGTCTGAGTCGCCTTTGGTGATGATTTCGTACCTACGACTTTATCTTTGGAAGCTGGGCTTGGGTTCTTTTGTTTAGAACTGGATTGTGTAGGATCGAGTTGATTTTTGCTTCTAGTAGTGATTGGTAATGCATTTTGATCTTCTTCATCTGGAAGGATGAAGTCCCACATTCCCTGTAGTTCTACAACCTCATCATCATTAGTATGTTCCTCATTCAAAACTTCTCTTCTTCTCCTTCTGATTTTCTGTTTGTTATAGCATTGGGAGGCTTAGGATTGGTTGAAGGATTCCTCTTGAAAGGCTTATAAGGTTTCTTAGAAGAAGTCCCTGCCACTTTTTTTTAATATCAACCATTTCGTTAGACATGGTTTTTAAAACTTTTTGTAATCCTTCCAAGTCAAATGGGTCCTTTGATTGTTTTTTCTTAGGGTCATCTCTAAAAGAAACTTTCTTAGATTTTCTTTCATCAACAACATTTTTCTTTTCTAAAGCTAAGATATGTTTTTCCACTGCTATCACTTCTTTCATGTTTTCAGCCAATGTTGGCTTAGCAGCCCTATCTACAAAGGTTTCTATATTCGAAGGTAAGGCAGATATGTACCATTCACTTCGAACTTCTTTGCTAGGCTTGGATGTGGTAGGTATCTTATTTCAGAGTTTATTAAATCGCGAGTTGGAATATTTGATAGGTTCTCTTGATTCGGTTTTAAGATTTGAGAGGTCATTGATTGACGTCGTTGTGGACCTGTCATCACTGAATTTTGTCAAGAATTGCTCTTGGAAAACATTCCAACTAGTAATGAATCTTGATGGTAATGAAAAATACTAGGACCCAGCAGCTCGTTGTAAGGTATATGGGAAAATCCTAACAACAACATCTTCTTCAGTAACTCCATTTAAATTTATTGACAACATAAAGTTGTTTATGTGTTCTTCTTCCAGTTTGCCTACATCTGGGTTAAACTTTGGTAGCCATTTTTCGGGATGAGTTGACAATTGACTTAAGGGTGCAAGAATTATGACTTCTCCTAGATTGTTCCATGGTCTCTGCACCATTGTTGAGATACTAATAGAGGAAAGCACAGATGAGGTTACAAGTGTTTGGGAAGACGATGATGCAATTCTAGTACCCTTTTGAACAATGATATGGAGTTTGGGAGTGGATGATTGACTTTGCAATGGATTGGATGAAATGGATGATGATGATGAAACAGTCTCACTATCAGACCCTTCCAGTGTCTTCCTTGCTCTTTTTCTTTTTGTAAGAGGGAATTTCTTTGGTTCAATACCAAGCTTTTCAATCTGTAATCTGGTAAGAGGATGGGAAGGAATGTATTGCAAAGTCACACTGCCTTGAGATAACTCAGATTTCTATGGTGATATGGAAAATTCTTGAAGTTTATGAATTAGAGACTGAACTTCAGGAGGTTCAAGAGTGGATTTATCTGAGATGTTTAGGTTTTCAATAGTGGTTGTCATTTCAACTTCTCAATGAATTGGAGACCAGAATGCGATGGAGAAGTTGGGAAGATGTTGAGGTGATTAATCTCAGAATGGGTTGTGATTTTAAATTTGCTTGACATTCATAGTCAGGCCCTCCTCTAGCACAATATGTTGAAGCCCGAATCAGGTCTACGACAAGGGGATAATCACCCGGTCCGGACCTTAAAAGAACTCTTTTCTGTTTGGAAGTGACTCGACTAGGGATGATGGGAACAAGTTTTCCAATTTGTTATGAGGTACACAAGGGGATGATGTTTTCCTTTTTAAAGGTTTAGGGGAGGAGCTTTATTCTAAATCTAATCTAAATATGCATTTTTCTAATGAAAAAAAACATCGATCTAACTATCCCGGAGTAACTTTGTTTATGTGATCTAAAATAATTTCTAATAGTGATTGGTAATAAAATAATCAATCTACGGAAAAGGTAAAAGATGATTGTTCGTATAAGAAATAAGCCGAACAATTATGATAAACACATAGCATATAAAGTCATCGTACACTTACATCAAAGAATGTTATACCATACAAAAGTGCAAAATGATAACTGAAATTGGTTTTCATATATAAAAAACTGAAATAAAAATCATGGCACATAGCAAAAAGTTTAGAGATAAAGTACATATGTTGAACTATAAAATACATCAAAAGGAGGGATCTCCTCTATTTTCAACACAATTTTGGATGACAGAGCAACAAGAATATGCTCTATCTCTTGAGTAGTAATAACCTCTTCTATTATCATGTAGCTGTCTCCCAGGGTTTATCAGTGGACTTTCACTCTCTTCCTCGGTGTTCATTATTTCATTAAAATTCTCCCACTCCTTTTCTAGATCTACTATAATTGGATTTGTTGGTTTTGCGAGGGGAGCAGGAGTCTCGGCATGTTTCAATGACAAAACCTGTTGATCATGCTTCTCTGTGGACTGAGCTATATCTTTGATTGATCCTTCACTTCTATTGTGTTCACTCCTTGACCGTTTATCATATTTTTCAGTCGATTCCCTCTCGGACTTTGATTTAGACTTATCTTCTCCTGAACTTCCACTTATGCTAATACTGGGAGTCGGCTCCCTTATTGGTTCAATGCGCAATTTGTCCAACAGGACATTTTCCAATCTTTGTTCTCTGTGATGGTTAAACTCTTGAAGATTCCCTTGGTCAAACTGAATTTGTGCCATATGTAGAATCTCTCTGAGAGATCTCTTCTGCCGAAAGACATCATCGAAGATATCATATTCTTTAGTAAACACTTTTATTTTGACCATCGTTGTAAAATTCTTGATAGTATCGAAGGGATCGTACTGCCTCCCTCAGAACTTTGGTATTTGTAGACTTAGCATATTCTCAACCTCTTTAGAAGAGTGTCCCAAATCAAATAATGAGAAGGCCCTGCAGACCACAGGGAATTGAGGCCATATGGCCTTCTTCTTATCCTTGAGTTCTCTGTCATTCCCCCAACACCACAGGTCTGGTAAGCTATCTCTTAGGCCATAAGTTTGTCAGGAACATACAAAGGAAGCACATGAGGTGAGGCAATGCTTCCAAATACCCTAATGTAGGTGAATAACTCCTCCCCAAACCACCTTCCCACAGGGAGAATGTCAATTTCAGCTTCTAGGGAGAATCTTGGGGCGTCTGTGTTATATAACCTTTTATGAATAGGAAGCATCACCTCCATGACAAATCTTATAGAAATGTGGGATGAAATTGGATTCCCACAGTTCTTTGTGGTAGACTTGAATAGGTAGAGGGTTCTGTACTATCCATTTCCACCCCATGATGGGAAAATCGGAGACAAAAGAAATAGCATCCATGATGTAGGAAGCTAAAAATAAGGGAGGGTAAAACCTCTGAGCAGAACTTATTTTAGTTCGATAATTTAAAATAGCAGAAGCTTAATTATTTGATAAAATTTGGGCCCAATCCATTATGGTGGCATTGGTGGCCGCATCCAATAAAGGCAACCATTCTGATGAAAAGTTATTGATATCTGGCTTCCCAAATAGTCTACATAGTATTGCAGCAGCTAAACAATAAGGAGAATAGAGAGCGCTAGTGGCATACATACCATTTTTATCCTTCCTTAATGGTTCCTCCTTTGCAGACCAGATTTTTGTGCAGTCTACCAAATTCTCATTTTATTTGGCAAAATTCTCCACAAACTATTTGTTATAATTGGCCTGGGGTTCTAGCAGGTGATACATACGCCTTAAATTACTTGGGTTAAATGACCCCATGACCTCCTAGTTCTGTGTCTTGAATTCCCTATCAGATATATTAGCGTGGTCTATAATCCATTTTACCATATCTGTGTAAGGGAGTATCTTCGGCCTTGCTGCAATCCGATACAGAAACGAGCATCAAAGCTCTGTTAGTGATGCTTCAGATGACCCACATCCATCTGCCATAACTGTAACCTCCATAAATTTCGGCTTTTCTTCTTTTAACAGTTGGTACATGCCTTCCCAAGTAGATATCCATGCTTCCTTGGTACAAGTAGTGTTTGTAAATAACACAGTCATCTTTGATTTTTTAGATGCGGGAGCTCTGCCTTTCTTTCCCGTTACGTTCTGTGTTGTTCTGTGTACTACTCTGCATACTGCTCCTGAAAATAGTAAGCAGAGAACAAAGATACAATAAGGATAATGGAATAATGAACAACAATAAGGTGACGGTAAAGCTTTTAATTTTTAAAATCATATCAAAGATATCACCTTACATGAGATGATCCTTTAAACCAGATCTGATTCGTTTTTAATAAATACCATCAATGGACTGTTAAGCTAACATTAATGCTAATAACTCTTGCATCGGACGATGGAAAGTACTATCATTGAAATTTGAGCCCTTATATTTATGATAAAGCGATTTTGCGATTTGCTTCGCAATATCACAGATTGTGATATTGCAAAATCTTTTATCTTTAACAATTATTCGTCTCATTGTGCAGCTGCGAGATGCGATTTCTGAGAGCTTTATCGCATTTTGCAATATCTAGGCATTTTGTATTAAATGGTGTTGCGATCAATGGAATCTACAATATGCGATGAGTTTTTAATGCTTGTGATCTCGCATTCTCGCATTCTCGCTTTTTTTTTATTTCAAAGAGTTAAAAAGACAATCTTAAGTGCTAAGTTTTGATTTTTTAGAAGGGTCCCCATTTATTAATCTTATTGCTAACACTAATAAAAATGGGGGTTGTTGATGGTCACAACAAGTTTGTAGGTCCCACTTCTTTGTACTTGCATCTAATTGCATTCAGAGAAAGAGAGAGCAGAGCAGCCTCAACTTCCACCTAGGTTTTCTCTCAAAAGGGTTTCCTAGGTCATATATTGTGTTCTTATGGTTGTGAATGATTGTATCTTATTATATTCTCTATTTTCTACTTTTTCTATATTACATGCATAAAAATAGTAGCTTAATAAATCTATAAGTCTAAGGAAATAACCAATGTAGTATAGATTCTGAATTTTTAGTGTAATTTATCAGATATATTGTGAGAAATGTATAGTGGAATATCCATAATAGTTTATGGATTTGTTGTTACCTCTACAACAACCCCCCTTTTTTATGTACATAAATATTGGGGACCTCTTGAGCCTCAATAGCCCCCCTTTATTTTTAGCAAAAAATTAAGGTTTCCCTATTAAATTTTTGAAATCATTTCATGTATTCGATTTTGTTTCACTTGATTTGAAGAATTGATTTGATGGTATTCCTTTCTTGGTTTCTTGGTTCTACACACATCATATTCCTTTTTTATCTTTAATAATATAATTACCTAGTGATAAGATTGGAATAAAGTGATTTATGTAATTAGTTGTGTGGAGGTTGAATCATTAAATCCATGTATAATTTTATTTGCATCACAAAAACTTGCTTCTCTATATAACACCTACTATTTTCTTTTATTTTGCACAACTCTGCTACATGCTCTTCTAGACTCACTTAAAGTTGTTTCATACCTCAGTTTGTGTAACAATGGGTTGCTAACACTTTTGAATTGTTATGAATTGTTTTCCTCTTTAACTCGTTGGCATGGATTTTGTATATAGATATAGTATGACCAAATATTTGATTTCCCTTTGTATTGAATTGGTACTTGTAAACTTGGTTTAGTTTCCTTTTCACTACTTTTGCACAAAAATATTGAAATCTTGTAATCATTATTAGGTTTGATAAATTTTTATTCCTATCTTGATTCCTAATATTTGATATTGGGCTTGTATCAATCTCATACTAGGTTGGTGTTGAATATACGAATAACTATCATCTCGGTACTCTGACACCTATTTTGTAAATTACTAAATTTCAAATCAAATCATTTTTTACAACTAATATTATCTTATCCTTCATATTAGATATTGGATTCGAGCATGAAATTTTATTTATATTGTTACTCTGGTACCCTTTCCTATCAAATGATGGACTATTTAAACAAACTCGCCAGAATAAACAATTGAAAATATTTTTTCTATCATACTGAATATTAATGTAACAACCTTGAGTTAAAATTTCATGTAATAAAGTTAATAAAGGAAAACTAAGACCAAGGTCATGGGACATGTATTCCAAGCTAAACGTTGGGAAAAAGATCCTAGTGGGTGTTCATTTGGTTTATTATGGCTAAGTAAATTTGCAAAGGCATTGGCAAAGGCATAGAGGAATTAATTAGCATTTTACTTATGAAAATAAAGGAAAATAGGAGAAAAGGGAGATGAAAGGTGACAAGTTTGCATGAGAGGAAAATTAAAGGTAAAAGAGAGGAAATTGAAGAAAATAAAGCCCTCGATGATAAAAGGCTTCTAAGGATCAACTCATAGCTTTTGCTGGTTTAACTTTTGTCAGTCTAACCTTTTGTTAGTTTTAGCTTGGAGCTCTCTATATTCTCTCATACTATTTCACACTTAGAGCATTCTTTGAGCATTGTAGCATTGGAAAAAGGAAAGAAAAGGAAGGACAAGAAGGAAAAGGAAAGCAAGGGACATGAAAGGAAAAGTTGGATCAAGAATATTTAGTAGGAACACTTGCAAGTAACAAGTTGCATGTGTGATTTCCTAGCTAGTTTTTGAATGCATGGTGCATGCATGTGTGTATTTGGTTATCTTATTGTCATTAGCATGGGTTTTCCACGTGTGACAGTGGTTTTAGCCTTGCCTTGCCATTTCTGGATAGACATGGTATGATGGGGTTCTTTTATTTGGTTTAGATTTGGATTGTTGGATGGTTTTGGAACTGGGTGAGGTGGTCTCATAAAATTCCCATAGAGCCTAGGAATCCCTTGACCTATTTTGGAGGGATTGTAGTAAAAACTGAGGTTGGAGATAGGGAAAATACTCATGGTATTGGTGAATAAATTCTGAGGCATCCAAGTTTTGGGCCTAGTGATCCCTTAACTGGTTTTAGTGGAATTTATGTAAATCCTTAGGGTGGACGTGGTTTAGTCCCTGAAAAGCCTGGTTGCTAATCTATTGGTCTACTTATGTGATCTCTCGAGCAGTTTTGGTGGGATCACAAGAGCATGAGGGTGGAGGTGGTTTAATTTCCTATAAGCCCTGGTTGTTTTGTCTTGAATCCCACATTCATGCTTGGAATATGGCATGAGGGTGATTGGCTAAAAGATAGATTTGGTTCATCTCAATCTATGTTCGGGTGGTACGTGGAAGTCCTTGAGATGGTTGGATTTTTCATATGTTAATAAGAGCTCTTTTCTTATTGTATTTCATGATTACTTGTCATTTTTATTATGAGGCTTTGATGGTCACTCTATCATGGTTATAAGCATGGTTTCATGACAGGTTCTAGTTATGGATCTTGACATGTTTTGATTAGTTGATGAATGGTTATTGAATGCATGAGATAACAAACATTGTGATTATAGCTATTATGAGAGGGCATTAGACTTTATTGATGATTCCCATATAAATATCATACCCCTATGTTCATGTATGCATTCATGATTTGTAGATTACATGTTCTCAATATGTTTGATGAAGTGACTGTCATGATTAGGACTGGTTTGGTCAAGTCTTTGATCAAGTTTGGAATGAATGGTTTTGTCTTAATGTTATTTATCATTTTGGAAAGTCTCATTGTGTTATGGGAAGTAGTCTTGAGGTTGACCTGGAATATAGACACAGAATCTGGGACTGTAGCCCTTGAACTGAAGAGTTTAGCTCACAACCACTACCTGGTAGGCTTATGCATGTGGTTGGAGGCCCTCAACCACATGGAGGCCTTGTCAGGCATGCGGTTGGGAGCATTGGTCACTGAAAAATAATTCTAGCTTAGGGTTTGGGAACTAGGAGTGGTTGTTAGGCTCGTGGGTATCCTATAGTTTTTGAGGAAGGGTAGTAATGTTCTAGTTTGTTGATTCAACTTCCTTAATTGTATTTAGGAGGTTGAGTCAGGTCATAGTAACTCTTTGTCTCATGTTTATCCCAATAGGCTGGTGAAACTAGGTAAATGTGGGAGAGGGGCATTACAGATTGATATCAAAGAATAGTTCAATACTTGGACTGAATAGGAAAAATGGGCGTGTCATGTATGCATGGAAGTTTCTATATGGTTGTTATGCATGCATTTTCATGGTTATGGTTGTTGTGCATGAGGTTATTTTATGTAGATAGTATTATCATGCATGATGTCATTATATTGATATGATTATCTATATACATGTATCGTGCTAATATGGACTAATTTTGTAGACGAGATAGCCTCCACTGAACTTCGCTAAGGTATGTTGATTATGTTTGTATTTGTTTTATCCGACATTGTATGTTTTTAGGAAGAAGGGGATCAGAGATGACTAGAAAAATGGTGGATTACAATTTACGAGACTCTCCTTACAAATCATATGAGTATCCATGAGATGGGTACTCTGCTGACATAGAAGAAACTTTGCGAAGTTTAAAGGAAAAAATCCAAAGTTGCAAATAAGATAACAATAGGATCATTTAGTCACAAGAAAGACTTGCCAAGATATAGGATAAACAAGCAGAGGTCAATGTAGTTATCATTCAGAGTTTGTCATATTTGCAAAGACATGGATAGCTATGAATTAGTTATGGATAGGAGGATAGGACTAATGGGGCACATGGTAGCAAGTCTCCTTGTGGGAATAGTTTAGACATGGATGACATAGTCAAAGATGGGAGGTTCTTGGATACATCTAATAGGAGAGGCAATGGATATGGTTTCTACTCTAGTTCTAGTTTAGAAAGGTATCATTGTCATCATGGTTGTCATCCTTACAAGAGGAGTGACAGGGGATATTTTCTAGATGAGTTCAAGAAAGCCAAGCCACCTACATTCGATAGAGAGTTGAAGAAGTCATAGTATGCAAAGGAATGGTTTCTTTGAATGAATAATTTATTTGAGCTCCATGATTACATAGAGAACATGAAGGAGAGGATAACTATTTTCATCCTCAAAGGGAGAGAAAACATTTGGTGGGAAGATGTGAAGTTGGTCAAAGAGATTAGGGTAAAGGATTTGATTTGTCATGAATTCAAGAGACTCTTTAGGAATAAGTATTTGTTACAAAGTTACTATGACAAAAAGTCTAAGGAGTTCTATGCACTAAAGATGGGGTCAATGGCGGCTAAGGAGTACACAACTAAGTTCCTAGAGTTTTTGAGGTATTTTCTATATCTTAAGGATGACAAGGAAGCTTTTTAGAGATTTATCAGTGGACTTCCATTAGCATTCAAGGATCAGATTGATTATGATGAGCCTCGTCAATTGGAAGAAGCCATTGGAAATTTGAAGCATTGTTATGATAAATCAAAGTGTAATACCGAGTCTAAGTAGGGTTGTAAAGGGAATGATAAGACTAAAAGTAAATGTCCACCAAATAAAATAAGACCTCAAGGTGTGGGTGAGAAAGAGAATGTTACTCCTTACAAGAAGTTTAATGTAGTAGAGAAAGGAAATGGACCTTAGCCTGGAGAGCAGTAGAATAGAGGTGATGGTAGGAGGCAGTTACAGTGTTAGATATGTGGCAAGGATCATCTCAAGTAGGATTGGCTATCGTATCAATGTGGTAGGCCTCAGATCTAGAGTGCTCAGGAAGCATAGACAATTGGGGATGTTGGATAGATCATTCCTCTGTTCTATGTAGCATTTGATAACAAACAAGCAGAACACTAGGCATCCTTTATTAAGACTAAAGGTAAGCTTGTAGATCAAGTTGTTTCTAATTTGATTGAACCTAGATATAATTACAGTTATATTAATCCTAACCTAATGTATAAGTGTGGTTTCATAAAAGAAGTGCATGCAGAGTCTTGGTTGGTGCAGTTGGCTACATGTACTAAGAAAATAGCTCCTCATTGGGTGAGAGTTTGTGCATTTGAGTTGAACAGTATGTCTACATCAACACATCTGAATGTGCTTCAATTAGGTTCGTACAATATGCTTCTAGGTATGGATTGGTTGTACCTTCAAAGGAGTTAGGTGGATTTTTATTAAAATGCTATTGAGCGCTTGGATGACAATGGAGAACATAGAATATTGCAGGGTAAGAATAAGCCTACATTAGTGAGAATCATTAAAACTATGTAGGAAAAGCGCAATTGCAAGAAAGGTTGTGTATTATTTGTAGTACATGTTTCCAGTGATAAAGGTAAGGATGTTGAGGAAGCGAAAGTATTGAAGAGGTATCCATTTTTATAGTAGTTTCAAGATGTATTCCTAGAAGAGACCTCAAAGTTTCCTCCT
>APFE030152825.1:0-10850 GCA_000404065.3 Pinus taeda
TCTTAGTTTCATCATTTTCCATGTCATTAGCCTGGGTGAAGATCTGCTTCACTCAAAGAGGATCCATACTTTCTCTATAAGGTTCTATCTCCCCTTTGAAGCCTAAGATCTCTTAAACTTAGCGCTTTCTTGTCATCTCCATATTAACTACTGACATTATTATTTAACTCCCTATATTTTCCCCATCCCCCTACTAAAACTATGAAAATAATCCCCTTATGTAAATATCCCCTCCCCTTGGTTGAAAATAACCATAAGTACCCCTGGGAATTGCTTAGTGTATCTGGAACTTGGCAAGAACCCTCATGCTGCCCCTTCAAACCATCTTCTAATACAATGGACTCCTTCCAAAGCATAAAATTCCTTTCTAGGTTATCGGACCCCTTCCAAGGCCTCAAATACTCTTCAAACGCACAAACTCACTCCTTCCGATTGCAATAAAACCTTGCCAATTGCCTTAACATTCTTCAGATTCTTGTGAACCCTCTCCAACACGATTATCGCAATCGAAGGTCGCAAGAGTATTATGGCTCGCTGTTGTTTCTTCCCGATGGTCGCTCCGCCGATGCCATCTCGCGATCGACATATCACAATATTTTATACCACATAGGTGTGCTGCTTGTTGGCATTATGGCTAAAGTGTTATCCTTGATGGAAACCCATTCAGGTGATGGATCACTGTACAACAGGACAGTAGCAGAGATTGATGATCAACTCTCAAATATTGAAGAAAATAAGGAGTACGCAGGCACACCGTACAAAAGGTGCAGACACGCAGGCATGTCTTATATAAAGTGCGTACATACCTGCAGGTTACCCATTCATGGGGTGCGTACCCACAGTGCACACTTCAAGGCAGTAAAGCGCGCACACGTGGGTTTCTCATGGTATTTAGCCGACGGTATTGTGTTATTATGGTTTTGGCCCGTGGTATTGTTTTATATTATTATTATTGAGCCCCATGATCCATGATTTGAGGAAGAGCTTGCCTATATAAACAAAGGAGATCATTTGGCTTGAGTATGCTTTTGGGTTGAACATCTTAAGAAGCTAGATCTGAAATTCTATTGATGGGTTATGAGAGATAGCTAGATCTAAATCAAGGAGAAACATGAGAACTACAAGTCGGATCTACTAACGGGTTGATATCTCCTCGGCGCATGTTCAGATCTGTAGATCTGACAGTCTGGGTTATTCTTGAAGTCCTGAAATTATCTATACCCCGAGGTACGCATGTCTAGTGAAAGAAAAGTGCGGAGATACGCAGCCACAGAAGCACTGCAGATGCGGAGGGGCACAGGCAGTTCATTGGACACAGAGCGCACGTACGCAGGAAGACTGTGAGGCATAGTGAGCACGTACGCAGGGAAGCAGTTGGATACAGTGCGTACGTATACGCAGTTGTTATATGGGTGAAGCTGCGTACTTCTCATAAAATCTACTTAGCTATCCATGTTTATCATTGCTGTGTTCTGGGTTTTGAAGTGATGTCTGATTTCTGGTACTAAGTTCTGATAACAGCAGTGATTGATTAAATGTTTATACATTGATGGATGAATGGATCAGGTTCTTAATGACTCATCTTTATGTAATCTGATAGACTGGATCTGATTCTCATTGTATAAGTATTGATCTAGTGATTGGAAGGTTGTTTGATTATGAGCTTCAATGTGGTTATTGGGTGCAGTATGAAAATTGGATGAAACGTGGCCTTTCAGATTATGTGTTGTGCTTCAGTGTATCCAGTATGAAAATTGATGAAACGTGGTACCTGGAGGAGAGAAGATTGTAGGCCGGCACCTACGTACTAGTACTTAAGCTAGTATAAAAGCAAAGGGGAATCTTTGGAGCATTGTAGCAGGTAGCAGCCTGCGTACTAGTAAATGAATCGGCTAGTACAAGAGCAAAGGGGGTTGTAGCTCCCGTACTGGTATAAGACTGCACCAATACAAATATTGTAAAAGGATTTTCTTATTAAGAAGAAGATTGAGATGACTTGCAGCAGGTGGTTTTCTCCCGCATTGGATTTCCACCTTATATCATGGTGTTCATGTGTGTGCCTTATGTGTGATGATCTATTCTATGTTACTGCATCTGTTAACTGATAATATGGTTGATAATGTTCTAATGCACTCATTGAAGATCAATTAACTTAGTCATAAGAAGTTGTGGAAGTAGCATATATGAATCAGAGTTTGGAAATGAAAAAGTTTTATTAATGTGATAATACTGATTCACCCCCCCCTCTCAGTATTATTTCCAACACCGCTTTCCTTTTGCTCGATGCGATATCGCGATATCAGCGATCGGCGGTCGCAAGCATCGCGTTTCCAAAATAAATACCTTCTCATTCTCCGCCGATGCGATATTGCGATCGCATCGAAAAAAGTATATCACACCGCAGTAACATATGAATTACCCTTGTAGAATTGAGGCTTTTGTGATTCATCATAGTTATAAGGAGGGCTTCGGCGTAAATCACATGAAAGAGACCTTTGTCGACGCGTTTCGAACCAACTAGTGTGGTTCATCGTCAGGACAAGTTGAAGAAACAGATCTGGCCAAGCGAGTTAAATAGACTGAGCAGAGACTCTAACGGCTATATAACGACTACTTTTGACCCTAGGACCCAGCCCAACTTATATTAACAAATTTAATATTTTTATAATGTTAATAATCTAGAAATTAGTAAAATTAGGTACAATAACTTGATCTTACGTAATTTATTAATTAAATAACATTAGGTTATTAATCAATTAATATTAACGGTTATAATAAATTAGTTATTAGTATTACTATAATATTAAAAATTAATAATATAATAATCTATTTCTAGAAAATAGGTTACTAATAAAATGTTACTAATGGTTAAAATAAATTTATTATTTGATTTCTAGAAATTAGTAAGATTAGGTACAATAACTAGATTTATTAATTAAATAACATTAGGTTATTAATCAATTAATATTAATGGTTAATTAGTTATTGGTGTTACTATAATATTAAAATAATTTTAATCTAATAATCTATTTCTAGAAAATAGAAAAAATTAGTTATAAAGAGTAGTAACCAAATTTCTAAATAAATTTATATAAATTATATATTCTTGTTCCAAAAAATATAAATAATTTCAAAGGTAATAGGTATTTAATTATTGAGTTAATAACTAAATATGTACAAGAATTAAAGGTATGTTCTTACTATTAATGTATTATTAAATCATTTTTATGCTTGTAAAATAATTAAATTTATCACTTATTAATACTATTCAAGAGAGTTTAGATTTGAAATTGGCATGATTTCTAATAAATATATATATGTTATTTTTTTTTAAAAACTAAAAAGGCCTCCCAATAATAATGACGCTATGAGTAAACTAAATAACAACAAACCAGGAAAAGGACCATCATCAAAAACCGGAAAAAATCAAAAAGGGTTTGATGAATAAAATAAAGGGAACTCGAAAAGAAAAAACTGACCGACTTAGAAGAAAGCAACCTAAGACGACAGAGCGGGGATCCAACTTCTACTAACCTTCCACCCATCATCTCTATTGAGATTGTTGGGTCTTCGCTCAATTTCGATAGCTTCCCTTAACTTGCGATGATGGAACCGATCCACCCTGGCAATGACTTTGGCCTCCTCGATGCAGACATGATGTTTAGTCTTGTCCACATGCTCTGCTAGGGCTGAGGATTTAGTTCTTCCATGCCTCAGGTCGGCTGCATGCTCGCAAATTCTCAGTTGGATGGAGCGCCCTGTTTCCCCTATATAGGGCGTCCCACAGAAGCAAGGAATTAGATAAACCCCCTTCATATCCTTGGGGTTAACAGGATCCTTTATCGACCGCAGGGAATTACGGATGGTTCTAAGGGGCCTAAAGGTGGAGGGAATATCAAACCTTCTAAGGATTGCGCGAATCCTTAGAAGGTTTGATATTCCCTCCACCTTTAGGCCCCTTAGAACCATCCGTAATTCCCTGCGGTCGATAAAGGATCCTGTTAACCCCAAGGATATGAAGGGGGTTTATCTAATTCCTTGCTTCTGTGGGACGCCCTATATAGGGGAAACAGGGCGCTCCATCCAACTGAGAATTTGCGAGCATGCAGCCGACCTGAGGCATGGAAGAACTAAATCCTCAGCCCTAGCAGAGCATGTGGACAAGACTAAACATCATGTCTGCATCGAGGAGGCCAAAGTCATTGCCAGGGTGGATCGGTTCCATCATCGCAAGTTAAGGGAAGCTATCGAAATTGAGCGAAGACCCAACAATCTCAATAGAGATGATGGGTGGAAGGTTAGTAGAAGTTGGATCCCCGCTCTGTCGTCTTAGGTTGCTTTCTTCTAAGTCGGTCAGTTTTTTCTTTTCGAGTTCCCTTTATTTTATTCATCAAACCCTTTTTGATTTTTTCCGGTTTTTGATGATGGTCCTTTTCCTGGTTTGTTGTTATTTAGTTTACTCATAGCGTCATTATTATTGGGAGGCCTTTTTAGTTTTTAAAAAAAAATAACATATATATATTTATTAGAAATCATGCCAATTTCAAATCTAAACTCTCTTGAATAGTATTAATAAGTGATAAATTTAATTATTTTACAAGCATAAAAATGATTTAATAATACATTAATAGTAAGAACATACCTTTAATTCTTGTACATATTTAGTTATTAACTCAATAATTAAATACCTATTACCTTTGAAATTATTTATATTTTTTGGAACAAGAATATATAATTTATATAAATTTATTTAGAAATTTGGTTACTACTCTTTATAACTAATTTTTTCTATTTTCTAGAAATAGATTATTAGATTAAAATTATTTTAATATTATAGTAACACCAATAACTAATTAACCATTAATATTAATTGATTAATAACCTAATGTTATTTAATTAATAAATCTAGTTATTGTACCTAATCTTACTAATTTCTAGAAATCAAATAATAAATTTATTTTAACCATTAGTAACATTTTATTAGTAACCTATTTTCTAGAAATAGATTATTATATTATTAATTTTTAATATTATAGTAATACTAATAACTAATTTATTATAACCGTTAATATTAATTGATTAATAACCTAATGTTATTTAATTAATAAATTACGTAAGATCAAGTTATTGTACCTAATTTTACTAATTTCTAGATTATTAACATTATAAAAATATTAAATTTGTTAATATAAGTTGGGCTGGGTCCTAGGGTCAAAAGTAGCCGTTATATAGCCGTTAGAGTCTCTGCTCAGTCTATTTAACTCGCTTGGCCAGATCTGTTTCTTCAACTTGTCCTGATGATGAACCACACTAGTTGGTTCGAAACGCGTCGACAAAGGTCTCTTTCATGTGATTTACGCCGAAGCCCTCCTTATAACTATGAATTACCCTGCCAACCCGATCATTGCCACATCACCCTGCCACGTCACCTTGCTGACGTCATCCACTGTACAGCTGACGTCAGCAACCAGAAAAAGAGAAAAACGCGCAAGCACGAAAGTCGAGCTTCGGAACGAGAAACGGAGGCAGTTTTCGATGCACGATTAGCGCTAATCGCACATCGCTACGAAAAATGAGCGATATTGGGGAATATATAGGGAATCTTTTGATTTTTTGGCCTTTTTTGCATCGAAAAAGCCCGAAATTGCCCGATTTTGCCAGATGGAACGAATTTGAAGACACAGAGAGACCAAGAACAGAGATAAAGAGTATCAGATTAAATATACGGACAGAAAGCACATCAAAGAGTATCAGGAAGTGGCGAAGACCATCAATGTAGCGGCAAAGTGTATCAGAGGAGATTTTCTCAGGGCTCGAGGCAAATCCTACATTAAAACAAAAGCTCTGAATGTCAAGAAACAATTGAAGATGCATTGAAGGCTCACCTGCATAGATGACTACACATTAAACTCACAGAAGATCAGTGGACCAGAACTCAATGCACACCTATGACAAAACCACTGCACCGAGTCACACAGGACACCCCATCAACTCAACTTGATTCAGCTGCCTCTGGCGCAGCCCAAAGGACTTACTTGCATTTAATTCCAGCAACATTTAGGTTTAGAAAGTTTTTCCGCAGACCTGTTTTAGGTCGGTTGTAATAAATATTTTGAGATTTTTGCACTATAAAAACAGCCCTGAAGACTGTATTAAGGGTTGGTTGGTTGACAAGCTATCCTTAGCTGATTTTGCTCCAGGAGAGGCTCGCACTGTAATACCTGATAGTTTCTATAATCAAAGACTACTTATGAGCTTTGGAGAATGGATTGTTCACTGTGTTTAACGGTTGAAGAGTGATTATGGAATTCTTGTGCTCTTGCATAACTCAATAAGTGCTTCTTACCTCTGTTTTCCATTCATAAGTTATCATCTAAATAGCAGAAAAGAAGATTAGCTTATAATTTGTTTAATTACACTCTATGCTCAATTTCTATTTTTTCTCTATGTTTTCATTTGTTTAGGCATAAATATGAATTCCATATGGCTCATGTTTGCCCTAACCTCATCACTCATGACAGTTATCCAGGGATTCTTCATTGCCCCTAGATAGAGATCATCCCTTCCCTTTGTTAAGCTGAGTGAGAGATTCTTAAGTGCCTCTCATTCCTTACATGTCATCCATCATTTTAGTTTGAAAGTTGTGTTATGTGCAGCTATCCTGCTCCATATTCCTCTTGTGACCAAGAAAATGCACTGGCAATCCTGACCCATGACTCCATGCCCAATGGTTTGAAACTTATCAGTTTATGACTTGCCTCTCTGCTTGAAAGCAATTTCCTTCCACCCAAACACAAACAAGAACCTCGAACCCGACAACTAGCCTAAAATCATCATCAACAAAGTTAAATCATAAAGAGAGAGCCCTCTCTGACTGTAGGTGGGCTAGAACCTGCAGTCCAAAGATTGGTTTGTGGTTACCTGGGTCGTATCCCTTAAGGAGCCAAGGGACAACCTGAGTGATAACACAAAGGTGTTGCTCATTGGTATCTCAGTTAAGATAGGCATCATGCAAAATATATAGATTGGAGCCGATTTCAATCCTGATGAAATTGCAAGCTTCACCTACCTTTTCAAGGAATTTTGTGATGTATTCTCTTGGTCTTATGAGGAAATTCTCGATATAAATACATTTATCATTGAGCATGATATCAAGGTCTATGACAATTCCAGGCCTATCGGCCAAAGGCTCTAACCAATCCACCCCCATAAAAAATAGCCATTAAGACTAAGGTGGAAAAATTATTATGTGTTGGTTTCATCTACCACATTCCATTGAAGGAATGGGTTTTGAGTCAGGTTCCTATAGATAAGAAAACAAGGTACCATCCAAGTCTATGTCAACTACTGAGATTTGAATGTTGCATGTCCAAAAGACAATTATCCAACCCTGTTCATTGACCAAATAATCGATGATTGTGTCAGTTTTGAATCCTCCTTCTTTATGGATGGCTTCTTAGGCTATAACGAAATTTCCACAAAACCTGTAGACCAACACAAAACCACCTTCATTTTCCCTTGGGGAATATTTTCATGTAGGAAGCTCCCATTCAGTTAGAAGAATGCTAGAGAAACCATTCAAAGGGCCATGGGCTATGCATTTCATGATATTAGACACATTGTTCAAGCTTACTTGGTTAACCTTCCAGCTCATTCCAAGAAGCGAACCCAAGACCTAGTTCATCTTAGAGCAATGTTTCTTAGGTGTAGGTTCTATAACATCCATATGAATCCACACAAATGTGTATTCTTTGTTGAGTCTGGATGCCTACTTGGTTTCATTGTCTCCAAAAATGGGATAAGGGTTGATCCCAATAAGCTAAAGGAAATTACTCAATTTCTAGCACCACAATCCATCTTACAACTCCAATGTTTGTAAAGAAAGGAAAAATTCTTACAACGATTCATCGTGAACTACGCCAAACTGATGAAAGGCTTTATGCACATACTAAAGAAAGGATTTCCATACTTTTGGGATGATCAAGCCCAATGATCATTTGATGCCTTGACAGAGGCACTCATATCTACCCCGCTGCTTAGTGCTCCCAACTTTTCAAGTGACTTTCTCCTACACCTAGTAGCCTCTCCATCCTCCATTGGTATGGTGTTGGTCCAAACCCACGATGATATTAGTGAGCATGTGATATATTATCTCTTGAAAGGTCTAGCTAGGCCTGAACTCCAATATTCACATGTGGAAAAGTTATCCTCGGCAGTTGTCTTTGTTGTCAACTGCTTCTAGAATTATATACTGCTTCAATAGACTAATGTCATTGCCTTGGAGAATCCCATGAGACACATTATGTCTCATCAAGTCATCAAAGGAAAATATTCCAAAAGGATTGTTATCCTTAAGCAATTTGATTTGGTTTTTGCCACTACCAAGGCTAAAAAATCCTTAGTCTTCACCGAAATATTGTCATACCTTCCCATAGTCAATCCAGATGAGGTAGCCCATGATACTCTTCTAGATGAATCTATTTATTTGATCGAATCATCTAATAATTGGTATGGATACATTATTTGCTACCTCCAAGAACAATGATTCCACCTAGATATCTCATCAAGCGACTGCCATCGCATCTGCCACCAAGCTAGGCACTATTTAGTGTCGAAAAATACTTTATATCAATGTGGCGCTGATAAAATGCTTCGACATTTTCTCACTCATGCAAAGGTTAAACACGTTCTAAATGACTCCCATCCTTGGGGATGTGGCAGTCATTTTTCTGGCATGGCTATCACCCATAAAATTCTACGTGAAGGATACTACTTGCCATCCTAGTTTAAATATTGTATCACTGCAGTCTAGAAGTGTCATCCTTGCCAAATCTTTACCAAGAAAATGAACACACCCCCGCCCCCTAGCACTCGGTCATCTCTATTGACCCCTTTGCTAAATGGGGCATTGACTTCGTTGCCTGCAAGCTCACTTCCTCTCATGTACACAACTTTATTATTGCACTGTGGACTACTTTACGAAATGGGCAGAAGCCATTCCTACTTTTTGGGCTGATGGAGAAACCGTGACATTATTCATGTTCAATCAGGTAATATTTCATTTCGTTGTGCTCCGCATGATTGTTACAAAGCATGGTTCTCACTTTCAAAACCATATGATGTATGAATTAACATCGTTGCTAGGTTTTAGGCAAGAACATTCTTCCTACTACTACCCACAAGTTAATGGCCAAGTGGAAGCCATCAATGGCATCCTAAAAACCATGATCCATCGGTTAGTAGGAAATCACAAAACCCACTAGAACTACATGTTATATCCTATGCTTTGGGCATACTCAACGTCATTCAAAACTACTACAATATTTACACCATTCCATCTTGCTTATGGTGTGGAATTAATCCTTCCTATTGAGTCCCAGATTCCCTCCCTAAAATTATCTATTAAACTCCTGCCTGAAACCATAGTTGAAGAAGAACACTTGCTATCCCTCAATCAGTTCGATGAGACATGTCAATATGTCACACTAGCTCTCAAAGCCCATAAGCATCAAGTCAAAGCTCAATATGACAAAAATGTCAAGCGTTGTTCTTACCAATAGGGTGACCTCATTTTACTTTATGATAAAAAATATGGTGTCTTGGGGGAAGGTACACTTCAACCATTATGGGTCAGTTCATATGTTGTTACTAGGGTCCTTTAAAAGGTGCCTATGAACTTTAGGATTGTGATTGAATTCCACTCGTGGAGTCCACAACAAGCTCTATCGAAAAAAGTATTATGCCTAGTGTTGCACTGGGCATTTTCTTTGTAATTTCATGCATTTATAAGTTTTTCTTATTTTGTTGTGGCTGGATTTTTTGGATTTTCATGAGTATTTGTATCATACATGTCTCTCATTGCACAAATGTCATCATCACCTTTATCATACATAGGATACGCAGATGGTGCCAGTCATCACACACAACACATTGCATCAATTGTTTGGGTCCTTTACACACCTGAGTTAGAACTACTTAGTTTCGAGGGAGTTTTTCTTGGTTGCTTCCACCAACAATATTGTTGAGTATATGTTTATGATCGAATTTCTTGCTGAAGCATCATCTTGGGACATCTCCAACCTGGTAGTCAAGTTAGACTCTCAGCTAGTTGTTATGCAATTGACTAATCACTATCACATTTGCAATCCAATCTTGTTACGTCAGTATTTAAGGGTACGACTCTTGGAACGTAAATTTGAGTTTATTACATATGAAAACATTCCTCGAGAATTCAATGCATTAGATAACTCATTGGAAAATTATGTATTAGATTGGCATATGTCACATTCATTACAATTACATATATGAAATGTAAAAAATTTCATAGTTAAAAATTTACAAAAAATAAAAAAAAGCATGTACACCATGAATCACCAAAATCTCTCTCTCCTCTCTGTATATTATCTATATAATCTATATATACTATCTAATATATTAATATATATATATATATATATATATATATATTATATATATATATATATATTAGTATATATATATATATCGAGTCCAATATTTTTACATCAAAAATTCCCAAAACCTGGGTGTTTTTAAGTACAAAATGGCTCTGCTAGACCTCACTATGACACCCACTCGCTATTCCCTACTATTGTTGAGTTTTTTGTTCATGATAACTCATAACAACTCTAGCAATCCTCCTAAGAGGAACCAAAAACCTCTCTTGGACACCCACTATGCATCGCTTCAGATGATTCGATATCTCCTTGATTGGTAGAAGTCGCACACCCATGCTCAAACCCTTGAGGTTCCTAGCAACCTTGAGGAGACTCTGTGTGTCATCTCCCTCTTCAGCGGCTTCTGCACCTGCTCCAGCCCCAAGTAGTTGATCA
>APFE030152856.1:0-10270 GCA_000404065.3 Pinus taeda
CAGCATTCGTCTGAGAAGAGTCGGTTGGTTGCCTTTCCCTTTCGTGTGTGCTATAAAAATAGCAGTAACAAGGGCTGGTACCACTTTTTGTTAAACTATCAGATATTTTAGAGAATCTCCCGCTGACTGAGTGTTTACTTGGTAATAACCCAAATTTCCCTCAAACTGGTTCTGCTTTTGCTATTTCAGTTTCTGTCTTTGCGAACGACTTGATGAGTCAGAAGACTTTACTTCCCGAGCAATTCTTTGGATTGAAAACTGCCTTCGTTCTTCATTCCGGGCTTTTTCTGGCGTGTAAGCTTCAGGTATCTTTGTAATCATGCTGCTTTTGTGCGCCTTTGATTCTGAGCTTCAGATGACCTATCGGTCATTAGCATCTGCTGAGTGATACTCTGTAATCTGTAGTCCTATCGTATGTGGTTCCTGCTTCTGAAGAGGTCTCTTCTGTGTTCTCCGAGCATCGGTGCTTTCCCCTTTTCCTTAGATGTTTCCTGTAAAAATTGCTCCATGTTATCTCCTGTTTTATAGTTTGCGTAAAGGAAAGGAGTAATTGAAAATGAAGATTGATATGAAAGCTTCAGATCTTGTGTGTGTATAATCATGACATTCAAAGTGAACTGACTCTTCGAAAAAAACGAAAAAGCAGCCATTCGTACAATCATTAATTTCTTTTTCATAGGCGCGTGCTTAATTCTGATTAATGGACAGCTTTCCTTGAATGTTGTGCTGAGCAAAATTCGCGCTCATCGCAGATCGCAGATGTTATTCATTATGTTCTGCTCTACGCGATTGCTGCGATATGCGACATCGCACATCGGCCGTCGGGGATTTCTTAAGCTTTTCATTTAAGAGCGCTTATGGTAAATGCGATGCGATGAATTTAGCATCGCTTCTTCGTGGTTCGTTATGCTCATAAAAGAAGTGTTTCCTTTGCTTTGCTGCGATAAAATTCTAAGGAAAAACAAAAATGTTCATGGGGATGTTTGTTTGAATTTTTTACTAAGGGTCCCCTATTTGCTTGGTGTTATTGCTAATACCAAACAAAAGAGGGGGGTTGTTGGTGACCACAACAGAGTATTGTTTATAGGATTGCCTAAAGGAATTATTTTGTTTTAAGGTGGTTGTACTAACACATTATGTGTTGAGACAGTTGATATGTAATTGAGTCTAAGTAGGTGATAGTTGTAGTATTATGTATTATGATTGATGAATGTGAGTTGATTGTTTATTATGACATGGTTGTTAGACTTGGTAAATGTTGATTTTATATTAATAGATATGTTTTCTTGATCTTTGGAACATGTGATTGACATGTGTGAGCAGTTGCAAGGAAACATGCTTGGTATTAGTGTGACATGGTAGTAGTTTATGTGTTTATATACTAACAGTTGGGTGATGTGACAATACATAGCAAGACTCGATTGCAACAAGGAAAAAATGGTAAAGGAAAGGAATTGAGTAAGAATTCATTTGGCTATGTTTGGAAACCCTAATTCCAAACAAATAAGTGCTTTGCATATGGAAAGTCTTCTTAACCTTGATTTTGTCTAACATTATGTGGATATATGTTATATTCATCAACATGTATTTGAAAGGTATATTAACTAGTTTCTATTTATAGCTAGATCTTCCAAGGGAATTGGAGTCCCTTGAGAGATGGCACATATTTTTTCAGTTACAAGGCAACGTTCTTGGCTCAAAAAGGTAAGATAACTGGTATATTGTTATATTGTTTATATGTTGACAATTATGTGCTTATGGTAGTATGATGCAGGGGATTGAATGGCAAAGAGTCTGCCATGAAATCTTGTAGAAAATTCAGGTTGAGCTTTCCTTTAGAAGCACTAGGAAGCCATGGGATTGAGTCATGGTGTCTGTTAAAAGTCTTGTGATTTCGATATTTTTTGCTTTGTTTGCACTTGATTTTCAGTTTTTTTTATGTATAGTGTATGGTCATATCACTTTGTTTGTGGTGGTGTATCGTTTGGTTTTTCATGGTCTTCTTCTTGTCTATTTGTTGTTCTTGCCTTTTATGTTTTTAGGGCCTTGGGAATTGGTTGGGGAAGGAGGAAGTTAATGGAGTTTGGGAAGAGATGAATGAGACTCAACATGTAATGAAAGACTTGGATTAAGCTCAGTGCATGAGTAAAGCGAAACTGAAGGAAAGAGTGTGACAGTCAGTTGGATTGGTTAGGTTCATTGGGGTAAATGGAAAATGAAAGGACAGTCATGAGAAGGGTAAAGAAAGGTGAAGTAAATGGATCTTAGGTGTCAAATGCCTTGGCTATGTTAGGAACGGTTGTTCTCAATGTTGTGCATGTTGCACACGGATAAAGGGAGATCTCTTAACCTTAACCTTATGTTATTTGGTAATTATGTTGTGACTATGATTATGTTTATGATTTTATATATGTGTGTGTGTGTGTGTGTGTGTGTGTGTGTGTGTGTGTAAGTAAGTATGTACGTATATATGTATGTATTTATGTATGTATGTATGTATGTATGTCGTTGGCTGACAGGGTTATTAGGATTTTTTTGTGCAAGTATTCACATGTATATATATGTGTATATATGTCGTTGTCTCAAAAGATCATGATTTTTTTATGCTAATTATTATATATATGTATGTATCTATGTATCTATGTCAATGTTTGACAGGGTCATTAGGAATCATTCTTGTGGAGAAATGATTGCTTATGCAAGTGAATGCCATGAAGAGGTTCCTGGTTTAAAAGGAATCAAGTGGGAAGAGTAACTCTGGCATGTTTATGAGGTTAGTATCATGTGGATATGAGTTGATATTATGTGATAATACTATGCTTATGTTTTGGAGAGCTAATGATGAGAGATACATCAGCGGAATGAAAACAATGTGATCCACAACATGCTAGGATAAGCATGGATGGTTGAGAGGCATTGGAAGAAAGGTTGCTTGGTAGAGACGGTGTGGTATATAGATGTGCAGTACTATTGTTATGTATATTGTATATTCAACAATTGTACCTGTGGTGTTGAGTGCCTGTTGTATATATGGTGTTGTGTGCATATTGCATAAGCAGCGTTGGTGTCAGGCTAGGAGGTAACTACACAATGTGAATTGTATCTTTGCATTAAGATTTCTCATGGATATATACATGGAGGGATTCGCCTCCCAGTGTCTCTTCATATTCCTATTCTCCTTATTACTATTTACACTATTTACATATATTCACCCCATCTCAATGATTAGGTGTCAACATTCCCCCCCTTAATCTAAAGCGATGTTGATGAGTCCAAGCATTGTTCTAAATCTTTCAAAATTTTCTCTTCCAAACGCTTTGGTGAAGATGTCTGCAATCTTCTTATTAGTGGAACAATGGCGTAGATGAATTGTCTTGGAATCAACATGATGTTTAATCAAATGGTATTTTGTATTGATGTTCTTCTCGACCACGGAACTTTGGGTTCTTATCCAACTTTATTGCAGAGATGCTTTCAATCATGAGTGGAGTTGAATGCACTTGCTTCACCTGCAAATATTCCAGAATTTTCCTGAGCCACACAATTTCCTTTGTTATTTCAGTTGTTGCCACATATTCTACCTCTATTGTTGAATCTGCTAGAACTGATTGTTTGCGTGATCTCTAGGAGATGGCTCCTGATACAAGACTCATAGCATAACCTCAAGTAGATATGCCAATTTATTTGTCCCCATCGAAGTCTAAATCATAGTATCCAATCAAGTTGAATTCACCCACTTATGTATACTTGAGTCCAAAGTCTTGATTTCCCTTAAAGTACTTTTGAACTCTTTTTGCGGCATACCAGTGTCCCTCACAAGGCTTTTGCATAAACTTGGAGAGGATTCCAACAACAAATGAAATGTATGGTCTAGTAGTAGTCAGGTAGCTGACACTTCCTGCAAGCTAACTATACTTTGTTGCATCCTCAAATTATTTTCCTTTAATGTATGTGAGCTTCAAGTTCTGTTCCATTGGAGTAGTCAAAGGATTTCACTCAGCCATGCCAAACCTATTAAACAAATCTCCAATGTACTTCTTCTGAGAGAGGAATATAAAATTCGGATGTTGAGTTACTTCAATACCAAGATAGTAGTGAACATAGCCCAAGTCAGTCATTTAAAAACCTTTCCTCAATTCATTCTTTATGGATGCAGTGTAGCTCTCATTATTCCCTATCATCAAAAGGCCATCTACATATACCACAATATATACAAATGTTTTGCCAACTTTAAGGGAAAAAAAAAGTTGCATCATCAAGATCATAATATTTAAAGTTGAGTTTCAGAAGATGCTCAGTTAACTTTACATACCAAGCTCGTGGTGCTTGCTTGAGGCCATAGAAGGATTTCAAAAGCTTGCATACTATGTCTTCTTTTCCCTTCACAACAAAACCTTCTAGTTGGGATATAAAAGCTTTTCTCTTTCAGATCTCCATTCAAGAAAGCAGTTTTTATATCCATTTGATGGGATTTCCAACCGTCCTGAGCTACCAAGGCAAAGAGTGTCCGGATGGTAGCCCAATTTTTTGTGGGGGAAAATGTATCTTTATAATCGACCCCTTCCTTCTATGCAAAACCTTTTTCCACAAGCCTTCATTTGTGCTTTTCAAGTGAGCCATCATCTTTATAGTTGTTCTTTTAGACACAATTGTAGCTAATTGTTTTGGTTCCCAATGGAGGATCAACCAACTTCTAAGTGTCATTCTTTATCAAGGCATCATATTTCTTTTGCATCGCTTCTTTCCATTCATCATGAGAAGTGGCTTATTTGAAGGTATTTGGTTCAAAATCTATAGACAGATTCAGTTCACAATCATAAGAAACATCCATATCAACAAGTGAATCATAATCGTCTACATCACCTCCATTTTTACTAGTTGAATTACTTGTTCCTGTCTTTCCAACCTCATTAGGATGGACACTTTCAAGTGTCTTTGTCAGCCATTTTAGAGGACCTTTTTGAGATAGCCCAAGCTGCTCAATTGACTGAGTTAGGACTGAATCAAGATTGAGTCTCCCAATTCTGTCAATCACATCATTCAAAGTATCATCAGTGGTTGGAGCTTCATGTGGGGGAAAGAATGCTTTAGAAGAAGATTCCATAGATTGATCCAATATATGAATCCTGCCTTCAAGATGTGGAATATGATTTTTAAATTCCCGAAATGATTCTGCATGACCGAATCTATCCAAGCGATCAAGTTTCTGCTCAAAAAAATTGTCAGCTTTGGAAGATTCAAGAAAGATTACATCTCTAGATACAACAATTTTTTTATTAACTTCATCATAGAGACAGTA
Organism: Pinus taeda; assembly: GCA_000404065.3. NCBI lineage: Eukaryota > Viridiplantae > Streptophyta > Pinopsida > Pinales > Pinaceae > Pinus > Pinus taeda. The sequence continues at coordinate 5,300 of APFE030152856.1, forward strand.
GGCTTTGGATGTATTTTAATACCCCAAGAAGATACACTTACGACTCCTTGTACCAAGTTTTTTTCTTTGTTCATTTGGTATCAAGGCATAATAAGTGGAACCAAAGACCCTGAGATGCTTTACGAAGGAATGTGGCCATACCACATTTCATAATGAGTCTTCTTTCTAATAGGATTAGATGGATGTCTATTCTTTACATACATAGCACATAGAACTGCATCATCCTAATACATCAATTTTACATTCTTGAAAAACATCATGGAACGTACCATATTTCAAATTGTCCTAATCATTTTTTTAGCTACTCCGTTCTATTGGGGATTATAAGGCATAGTTGTTTGATGTTTGATCCCATGATGGAAAAGATAGTTTTCAAATCCATTTGAAGTGTATCCTTTTCCATTATTGCAAATAGAGCTAATATGAGATTTTGCATCATTTTCAATACATGCATGAAAGTTCTTGAATGTTTGAAAAACATCAAATTTGTTCTTCAATAAATAAACCCAACACATTCTGGTGTAGTCATTAATAAATTTCATCATATATTTATTTTCATTTGCAGAAGGAACATGAATTGGACCACATAAATCTGAATGAATGAGTTCAAGTTTTATATGTGCTTTGGAATGTGAATCATGAAAAGATGGTTTCCTATGCTTTCCTAGTTTACAAGCATCACATTGCTTAAGTTTCCTAGGAATTGTAGGCAAACCAATAACATCACTTTTCTTCAATAAGCAAAGGTTGTCATATTTCAAGTGTCCAAATCTATCATGCCATTATATACTTTATGGAAATATACCTTCATCATAATGAGAACTATATGAGAAGTTTTATGCATGAGCAGGGGTACATTGCAACTTCAGAAGTCTTTCTTCTTTTATCCCCGTCATGACAAGTGAGTTATCTGATGCTTTTCTAACCTCAACCTTGCCATAAAACATATGAATGGAGTGTCCTTGCTAGAAGATGTGGACCAAGGACAACAAGTTTCTCCTTAGCTCAGGGAGATATAACACGTCATGTAGAAGAAAGTCTGGAAGACCATGTAATTTGAGCTTGATTGTGCCAAGCCCACACGGATTGAGTTTTGATTTTTCTGCAAAGTATATTGCTCCATCAACATTGTCAATAAATTATTCAAAAAAATATTTTATAAAGGTCATGTGGAAAGTTTCCCCTGAATCAAGCAACCAATCATTTTTCCAAGAAGCAAGTGAAGCATTAAACAAGTCTTCAGTTACTCCAATATTACAATGTGCCACAACATAGTGAACGGATTCAGGTGCTTTACCTTTCTCTTTGTCAGTGGCTTTACCTTTGGCTTGATTTATTTCCTGCTTAATTTCGTCCCAAGGCAACTTACATGTAGATGCATCATGTCCATCTCTATTGCAATGTATGAAATGAAGATCAAACTTTTCTCCTTGAGAGTGTTTGCCCCCCCTGCCTCTGAAATTTCTTCTTCCTCTTGGACCACCTCTTCCTATGGAAGAATCTTTAGCATGATTCTTCTCTCTATGTGAAAGACACATAACTTCTTAAGAATATTGAGGAGTTTTCTTCTTCCCAAAATCCTTCTCTCTCTCAGCAAACTTCTTCTAAAGAGAGTCAAAGGTAATTTCCTTGAGGTTTCCACTTGCTTGCAATGACTCAAGATAATTTGAGTAAGTCGGATATAATGCCTTGACAAAATATATGAGAGAAATGTCTATTTGAACACCATTGGTTTTGATATCATGCATCATAGATCTTACTTCTAATGCTAAAGCAAGAGGATCATCATTTTTCAATTCAAGACTGAACAATCTAATCATCAATTGGACAACTTCAAGTTTAGAGTGTGAGTCATAAATTTCTTTCAACTTATGTAAGGCTTCAAAAGAGTTTGAAAATGGTGAAATATGGTGACTCACCTCTTCATTTACAGATGCTACAATCAAGGCACATGCCTTGTTGTTCTTATTTTCCCAAATGGCAATCTCCTTATCTGAGGTGGGCTTTATAGGTTCATCATCTCCTTCTCATACACAAACTTATTTCCACAACTCATTGAAAATGAGAGTGTGTTTAATCTTCCTTGATCATTTGGGATAGTTCTATTTTCTAGAGAGACTATTCCAAAAATAGATATCAATGAATGAATCTTAAAGACTATGTACTGTGTAAAAAATATCTTTGCTGCCAATATATAAAATTTGCACTCCTAGTGGTAAAAAATGCATTTCTCATGTAAAATTGTAAAAATGATTCACTATAATATGTAGGATAGAGTTAATACTTTTGGAAGTTGTTACTTGAGGGAGGTGGTATGTGGGGAGGGTATGTAGGTTTTAACCCCGTACAGAAATTACCTGCATACGAATTCTAAATCACATGAAAAATAAAAATGCGAGAGCATAACACATAAAACACATATACACAGAGATTTCCCACTGGATCTCAAAATCGGGACTACCAGCGTGATTTTTCATTATGTTCCTTTCAATGTTACAATACATATTTACACATGCCGAAGTATCCAATACCATGGACCAAAAAACCATCGCGTCCAAAACCATGGACCGAAAACCATCGCGTCCAAAAAACATGTGCGAAAATCATGCACAAAAACCATAGGTGGGTCCGCCCAACCTAACATAGGGTCAAAAACCAAAATTTTTCGGGGCGCTGCCTCGGATCCCATAAAGTGGGGTTACGGGTACCCCTCAAACCCCCTGTTAACTATGTGGAAAGAATATAACACAACGCAACAATCTCCCACTTGTTGTTTTCTTTCCACAGGGGGCCACAGGAGAGCTTCGTCATTTTTCCAGCCCTGAAACGCCCATTGTTTCTCTACACCAAGAGAACTTCTCAGAGCTCACAGATTTTGTCAATGCATCTGTAGTATTCTTCAAAGTGTCCACCTTTACCAGCAACACCTTTTTGTCTTCTATCTTATCCCTCACAAAGTGATACTGAACATCAATTTGCCTTGTCTTTGAATGATAAGCAGGGTTCTTTGCTAAGAAAATTGCACTTTGGCTGTCACAGTCTATCCTTAAAGCTCCCTGTACTAACCCCATACTTGAACATAATCTCTACAACCAAACTGCTTCCTTGCTTGCATGAGTGGCTTCCATGTATTCTGCCTCTGTAGTTGATAGTGCAACTACAGATTGTTTCTTACTCATCCAACTGACTTCTCCTCCAAATAGGTTAAACACATACCCACTTGTAGATCTTCTTTGATCCAGATCTCCAGCCCAGTCTGCATCAACAAAGGCATGAATATCCAACACTCTGTCCAATCCTGGTCTTCCTTGGTAGCACAAACCATAATCACTAGTGCCATGCAAATACCTAAAAACCCGCTTCACTGCTATCTAGTGCTCCTTCCCGGGTTTTGACATAAACCTGCTCAATACTCCCACTGCATGTGCAATGTCTAGTCTAGTACAGACCATTGCATACATCAAGCTATCAATTGCACTTGCATATGGAACACGGGACATGTCCTCTTCCTCTTCTTGTGTCTTGGGACACTGTTCAGCAGATAACATCACACCTACAGGAATAGGAACCTTCACCGGTTTACTATCCTGCATATTAAACCTCTGCAGTATTGTCTCGACATACTTCCTCTGGTTTAACCAGAGCTTCCTCTTTTCCCGATATCTTTTAATTTCCATGCCCAAAATATAGTTTGCAGCACCGAGATCTTTCATGTTGAATTTGGAGGACAATTGGGTCTTCAAATCTTGGATAATTTCTTTGTCATTTCCAACCAGCAACATATCATCCACATACAAGACCAGATAAATAAAACAGTCACCAATTAATTTAAAATACACACAATGATCTTCTTTGCTTCTGGTGAAGCCAAGTCCCTGTATAAATGTATCAAATTTCTGATACCACATCCTTGGTGACTGTTTTAACCTATATAGAGAGTTCTTTAGCTTGCATACCAGTTCTTTCTTACCCTTCACCGCAAAGCCTTCAGGTTGCTTCATGTAGATTTCCTCTCCCAAATCCCCGTGAAGAAATGTTGTCTTCACATCCATCTGTTCTACCTCAAAATCAAAAGCAGCAGCAACAGATAAAAGTAATCTAATAGAAGTTACCTTGGCAACAGGAGAAAAAATATCCCCAAAATCAATTCCCGGCACCTGGGAATAACATTTTTCTACCAACCGAGCTTTGTATTTCTCCACTTCTCCATCTGAATTTGTCTTATTTTTGAACACCCATTTGCTGCCAATGGGTTTCCTTCTAGCCGACAACTCCACCAGATCCCAAGCCTCATTTTTGTGCAAAGATGCCATTTCATCAACCATGGCCTCTTTCAGAGTTTTCCATCCTCTGAATCCACTGCTTCCTTCACAATTCTGGGATCATCATCAGTAACAGGCAAAGCAAAGTTTGAACAGAAAGCAGATGGACTATACCTTTCTGGCTGCCTTCTTTCTCGAGCTGATCTTCTCACAGCCCGAGTTTGTGGCTCTTCATCTTCTGATTCCTCCTCTGCTACAGAGTCTGATTCTTCCTCCTTTAGTTCAAACTCTATCTTAACAGGTTCCTTTGGTTGGACTTCATGTTTAATAACATCTTTCACCTCTCTGAACACCACATCTCGACTGTACACAACCTTCCTTGTTACTGGGTTCCAAAGCTTATAACCATTTAAACCATCCTTATACCCAATAAAGATGCACTTTTCAGATTTACCATCCAACTTGGTTCGTTTCTCCTTTGGAACATGTACATATGCATCACATCCAAATACCCTCAGATGTGAAAGAGAGGGTTTCTTACCAGTCCATACTTCTTGTGGAGTCTTATCCTCCAACGGTGATGACAATGACCTATTGACCAAGTAACATGCAGTATCCACCACCTCTGCCCAGAATTCCTGTCCTAACCCGGCACCACTGAGCATGCTTCTTGCCCTTTCCATCAATGTCTTGTTCATTCTTTCTGCGA